>QGSO01000963.1:102880-182166 GCA_011037825.1 Carya cathayensis | reverse complement strand
ATGAGAAAATGAGAAAACCCAGCCGACTCAGCCGAAAATGAGAAAACCCAGTTACAGGAAAGAGGAGAAATGAAACGGGAAGGGGGGAGAAGTGGAGAACCAGAGAAGAAGAAAAGAAACCGGGGAAAAAAAAATTATAAGGAAAAATGAAGAAAAAAAAGTCTAAATTACGAAAATACCATGTAATTAAATTTAATTACAAAAAAGCCACCGGTTCCCCAATTTCGGACCGGAAAGTGTATTCCGGCCGGAATACCGGAATTCGGCCAGAACAGACCGGAACAAGGCGAAACGGCCGGAATTTGTAGCGGTACGAAATACAGAGGTTGCCGGTTTCGGCTACTGTTCCGGAACGGAAAATTTCGGCAATTCCGGCCGGAACGGAACGGATTTTAAAACTTTGGGTTAGATCCTTTAAGGACGGGATTTTATAATGAAAGAATTCCTATTATTAATATGATTTGTTCCCTATTTTACAGCTCACTCCAACACTCCCCCTCGAGTTGGTGTATAGATGTCTCTAATGCCCAACTTGTCAAGTGAGATGTGAAAATTTCTGCTAGATACTGCTTTCGTGAGTACGTCTGCTAACTGGTCTTCAGACTTGACAAATGGGAACTGAATAATTTTCTCTTCAAGGTTCTGTTTAATGAAGTGCCGATCAACCTCAACATGCTTGGTCTGATCATGTTGGACAGGATTATGAGAGATGTCAATGGTTGCTTTATTGTCCTAGAACAGGTTCATTTCTGAGTTGGGAGCAAAACCTATCTCCTTTAGCAACCTTCTAAGCCAGAGAAGTTCGCATAGGCCCTTGGCCATTCCTCGAAATTTTGCTTCAGCACTAGATAATGCTACCACTTTCTGTTTCTTGCTCCTTCCTGTAACAAGATTGCCTCCTACAAACGTGAAATAGCCTGAGGTTGACTTCCTGTCTGAAATATTTCCTGCCCAGTCAGCGTCGGTGTAGCCATCAACCTTCAAATGATCATTTTTGGAAAACATTAGCCCTTTTCTAGGAGAAGACTTTAAGTACCATAGGATTCTAGTTACTGGATTCATATGATCTTCACTAGGACAGTGCATGAATTGGCTCACTACACTCACAGCGTAAGCTATATCCGGTCGAGTATGTGACAAGTAAATGAGTTTGCCAACTATCCGTTGATACCTCTCTTTATCAGTAGACACTTGATCGATATATTCCCCAAGTTTATGATTTTGAGTAATGGGAGTATCGGCTGGTTTACATTCCAGTAACCCCACTTTGGACAGAAAATCTAATATATATTTTCTTTGAGATAAAAATATGCCTTGTCTCTATCTCGACACTTCAATCCCCAGGAAGTACTTGAGTCCTCCTAGGTTCTTCATTTCGAATTCAGCTGATAGTTGTTCTTGGAGTCCAGAAATTTCTTCTTTGTCATTACCCGTAATGATCATGTTGTCTACATAAACAATTCATACTGTCACTTTTCCAGATCGTTGCTTTAGGAAGAGAGTGTGGTCCCAGTTACTCTGTTGAAAACAATATTTTTTCATAGCTGCACTAAATCGACCAAACCATGCACGGGGTGATTGTTTCAACCTGCACAAGGCTTTTTGTAGTTTACATACAACCTTATTTTCTAAAGTTGCCAAGTACCCTGGTGGAATGTCCATGAAAACTTCCTCTTCTAAATTGCCATGAAGGAGGGCGTTCTTTACATCAAACTGGTGTAATGGCCAATCTAAATTTGTTGCAAGAGATAACAAAACTCTAACAATGTTTAGTTTTGCTACTGGCGAGAAAGTTTCTTGATAATCAATACCATATGTCTGTGTATATCCCTTTGCCACGAGCCTCGCTTTGTACCTGTCAATTGATCCATCAGCATTGTATTTAATGGAGAAGACCCATTTGGACCCTACTGCCTTCTTCCCTTCAAGTAGTGAAACTAGCCTCCAAGTGTCATTTTTTGCAATGCCTTCAATTCCTCCTTTATCACTTGACCCCATCTTGGATTAGAAAGTGCCTCTTCAACATTCCTGGGAATATAGTCTGAGGATAGTTGGTGTGCAAAGGTCTTGAGTGGTTTGGATAGCCTGTGAGTAGACACATAGTTGGCAATAGGGTATTTGGATCGTCTATCTTCCACTTCTAGAGAGTATCGGCTTGGTGGTTTGCCACGATTGTGTCTGTCAGGTAATACATATTGCACAGTTGCATTCAAATTATTAGGGTGTAAGGATATGGTAGGGAAACTTACCTCAATGATATTCTCAGGAGAGGGGCCTTCGGGTACTAAAGAGTGGGGAACTTCATTCTCAGGAAAGGGGCCTTCGGCTTCATTACATTCCAAACTTTCAGACTCAAATGGTATAACTATGTCACTTGCAAGTGCAGGAGCTTCATTACATTCCACTCTTTCAGACTCAACTGGTATTGGTTCATTCATCACCACCACTGGAGAGCTCTCAACATTCAACCTTGTCTCAGTGTTTCCATCATTATGCTACTCTGAGTTGCATTCGGGTTGTTCTTGTTCTGAGTTGTATTCAAATTCTGGCCATGCAGTTGCCAACCAATTCGACTCTTCATCTCGAGGCTCCCCCTGAAGAGATGATTTGGTTGCCGACGATGGAAAGAAGGTGTCCGACTCGAGAAATGTGACATCCATGGTGATGTAAGTACGATGATGGGGTGGTAGCGTCGATACCCTTTCTTATGCAGAGCATACCCCAAGAAAAGATATCAGATTTCACAAGAATCCAACTTGATGCATTGGTTCTTATGGAGATGAACAAACGCAATGCAGCCAAACAACTGGGGGGAAGCATTAATACAGTGGGCAAAGAAACATGCCTCGAGAGAATCTGTAAAGGAGTCTTAAAGTTTAAGACTTTAGAAGGCATTTGATTGAGTAGATACACTACTGTGGCCACAACATCATCCCAATGTCGATGAGGTACATATGCTTCGATCAATAAAGCCTGTGCCATCTCTAAGATATGTCGATTCTTCCTCTCGGTAGTGCCATTTTGTTGAGGGGTCTGGGAACATAAAGTTTCATGGATGAGGCCATGGCTTTGGAAGTAAGTTTGAAATTTTTTATTAACATATTCACCTCCATTATCAGTACAAAGGGTCTTGATCTTAGCTGAAAATTGTGTTTGGACCATAACATGAAATGATTGAAAAATACCAAAAACTTCTTCTTTTCGTTTAAGCAAATACAACCAAGTCATTCGAGTGCAATCATCAACAAAAACTACAAATCACTTAATACCAGAAGGAGTAGGCAATGGGGAAGGTCCCCATACATCTGAGTGTATTAGAGAAAAAGGTATATCCCTTTTTGTTTGGCTTACAGGATAAAGGACTCTATGACTTTTGGCTATAATGCATGTCTCACACTTAAAATCCAAGTGATGTAAAGTAGAGAATAAATCTGGAAATAGATGTTTCAAATATCCAAAGGAATGATGCCCCAAGCGATTGTGCAAAAGCCAAATTCGCCTTTCTTTGTCACTAGTTGCATGGTGTATGTGATTGGCTCCTCCTGAACTGAAGTCATCCATGTAGTGTCATCCCCCATTTTTAGTACCACGCCTGATGATCTCCTTGTTGAGAATATCCTAAAGAAGACAAAAGGTAGGATACATTAACACCACACAATTGAGGTCTGTTGTAACTTGACTAACAAATAGCAATTTATTTGACAAAGAAGGAACAAGTAAAGTATGAGATAAGGAAAGGGAGGAGGATAAGGCAACTGTTCCAACCCCTGTAACTGGATATTGGACTCCATTAGCATTTGCAATGCAAGTTCTTCTAGGCTGATTGATGTGAGAAAAATCATGGGAATCAAAAGTCATGTGATTGGAAGCCTCGAAGTCTATAATCCACATACCATCATCCCGATAATGAGATGTGACAAACACATGTCCACAATTACCTTGATCACTGAGGGGTGCGGAATTATTTGTTGATTCGAGTTGCACAGTAAGGAACAATTGTGGTTTGGTATTGACTACAGCTGCTCTGCCTGTGCCATCATTTATGCCAGCCCCCTCACGTTTTTTCCATGCCTGAAAGTCACTCTAGCAATCAGGATACCCGTGTAACTTGAAACAAGTCTCACGAGTATGTTTCATGTTGCCATAGTTTGTGCATTTTCCTTCATAAGATTGAGGCTTAGATTTGGAGGCTGGATTCGACTTCCTTGGTTTGAAACCTTTAGACACCATAACTGCACCAGGAGCAATGTCTCCACTAGATGTCATGACAGTTTACCGAATATCTTCTCGTTGAACATGGGCGTAGGCCTGCTCAACTATAGGAAAGGGTTGTAACTGAAGTACATCACTTCGAATATTATCCAACCGGTCATCCAAGCCATCAACGAAGACATAAACTCTTTCTTCTTGTAAACTGGAGTTATATTTATGAATATCAATCGCACATTTCATCAGGTTAGGATGACGGAAATCAATTTCACGCCATAGGCCTTGAAGATCATTGTAATATTTTTCAATGGATACACCAATTTTTCTCATACGAGTTACACGGCGTCGAAGATCATATACTTGGGATGTATCAGTTCCATCAAAGTAAGTTGTGGAAATAGAATCCCAAACCTATTTTGCAGTTGGGAATCGAATGAAATTGATCAACCATCCTTTGACGATGGTATTTTCAGTCTGCCATTTTTGGAAGGATGGATCTGTTTCAAGAGGTTATGGGGAGTTGCCAGTAATATATCTAACTTTCTCTTTGCCAGAGATATACATCTTGACAACCTGGGACCATAAGGCATAGTTGGAACCATCCAACTCAATGTTAATGGGAACAGTCGAAGAATCTGATGGGGTGTGAGAGGAGGTCTGGACTTTGGTCAAGGCCTCTATCATTTTGGTTGTCCAATCATCAAGAATGGACTCTGCCATGGTTGCCGAGTACCAGAGCTTTTGGTCAGTGGGTGGATGTAGCAAAGATCCTAGGATAGCGCTCTGATACCATGTCAAAATTTTTCCTTTTTCAATAATATTGCATAACAGAGTACAAGAGTATAAATAGATACAAGATGAAGCTATTCTAGGACCTACAAAATCTAAGGCTAGAAATAATGGTTGACCCTTTACGGATGGGATTTTACAATGAAAGAATTCCTATAATTAATCTGATTTGTTCCCTATTGTACAGCTCACTCCAATAAAAACTTGTAACAAGAAGCCAAGAATACATAACGCGAGGCAAGGAATAGATACCCCGAAATGAACTTTTTCTTTTACATTGCACAACAAAGATAGAAAACACATCATCAGAGTCTCGTTTCATATCCTTTCATATCCAAAGCCAAACAAAATTTAACCAACAACAGCATTACAAAAAAAAAACGAGAGAAGATCCAATCAAGAGACCATACCCACGGCAAGCCACAGCAAAAAATGATCAACAACAAGGCAAGAACACACAACGGGAAGCAACAAACAAAGACCCCGACAGGCATTTCTTCTTCTAGACCTCGCAAACGACAAAAAAACCACAGCATCAAACTCTCGTTTCAGATCCAAAAGCAACAAATATATAGGCAACAATAAGAGAAAAAAAAATTCGAAGTAGATCTAGCTGAGACATCATACCCACAACGCACGAGAGGGAGAAACGATCCAGATGATCCAAGCGACACACGACGGTAGGCAAAAAACAAAGACCCTGAGATGACCCTTTTCCTCTAGACCTCAGAACGAAGATATCTAAAATTGATAGCAAGAAACATAACCTTTGAGAAAATATTGGCATTAGCCACTGTAGTAAATCACACACTCCACACTTTATGTGTGGACCGATTTTACCGTTTGAATTATTTCCTCCTTGTTGAAACTGAAAGTTTGATGTGAGAGAGAGCACTTGAAGAGAGAGAAGTGAGAGACATTGAGGAGAGTCAGAGAGTGAGAGCTTGATGAGAGAGAACACTTGAGGGGGGAGAGAGAGAGAGAGAGAGAGAGAGAGAGAGAGGGATTTGACAAGAGAGAGCTTATGAGAGAGAGGTCAAAGAGAGATCTTGAGGAGAGAGAGAGAGAGAGAGAGAGAGAGAGAGAGGTCAGAGAGAGAGACCTGAGGAGTGAGATAGCTTGATTAGAGAGAGACGTAGATGAGAGAGAGCTGATGAGAGAGAGGCGTCTGACATTTAAAAGAAATAAAAAATAAAAAGCATGTGTTGTACATCGAAACAGTCGCAGATGCATAGCAACTCTCAAACGTATTTGAGATAGGGGTGTGCAAAAAAGGACCTACCTCAATGAATCCAAAAGGCTTGATTTCTACCCACCTAACTAAAATCGGGTTCATCAATTCAAACCCAGTACCGAGTTTAATACACCTAATGTTGGTTGAAACCGATCATGCCTGATGAAAACAACCTAATGTCAGAGCTCTTTTCCTCAAGACTCAAACCCTAACCTCTCTCTCTCTCTCTCTCTCTCTCTCTCTCTCTCTCTCTCTCTCATCGACCGTCCCGCCAAGATCTTCACTAGGCATGGCCTAAAACAACAGCCTAAACGTGCGTTCTCTATCTCTCTTCTCTTTTGCCTCTGGATCCCCAAACCTAGGTCTAGATTTGGAGCAAAAACCATCATCAACATTTTTGCTTTGTTTATTTGCTTCTCTAGCTTGAGTTTCTCCATGTACGAATCTACTTCTGCTGCCTCCTTCTAAACACCCCTTGATATGTGAAATAGTTGATTACGGATTTACTACTTTGAAATACAAGGTAGTTTGAAAAGCATTCTTTTGATCTTTGGTATCTACGTTGGGAGTCATTACAACTGCCACTCATTTCTTCTACATAGAGGCTGCAAAGTTTCCCTTTTATTTAGATCAGAAGCTCATTGTTGCTGTTATTATCATTATTCTTTTTCCCTCTATTCATTATTGTTCTTCGATTCTTGGGTATGGGGTTTTGAAATTTCTTATTTTTATTCATCTATGGGAATCAAAAATATAGAGGGGGGGGGGGGGAAGAGAGAATGTTAAGGACGTGTCTCACTTATCCTCTACAACCGTTTGACCACATACTGTTAAGAGGCTCCGGTGTGATCCACCTGAGAAATCTCCGATACTTAAGTCAGCAAATGCAACCAAAGAATTCAAAAATCAAGAAGAGAGTTCGATCTCTTCCTATCAAGGGTAACCTAGTATATATAGGCTCATATATGGTGCTTATCTTATCTAGAGTTTATCGGTGTGGATCATCACTCAATACCTTGAATAATCATGCAACTGCATGAGGTCTCTATCTTTTTGTAAAAGATGGCATGTTACATGTACAATTTCGATGCACTTTGGGCTCCCTTATTCCCTTCAATCAGCCAAGGACCTCTCTTATGGGCTTTTCCCACTTTGGGTTTTTATGATAGAATGAGCTCTAGGTTTAAATAGGCCCTCCAGCCACCCTGCTAATTCTCTTCACCCCTTGGCATAGGGAATTTATATTGATTATTCCTGCCGCCTTGTAAATGTTGTGAACCTCACCATGGGCCTCCTCTTTGTTTCCAAACCTTATATCTTTTGACGATTTACCATGGGCTTGGGTGTGCGGAAAGCAAATAACTATGGGTACAAGCCTGGCCCATCCACGATCCTTAGGTGCTCACCGAACTTTCATATTCTTTTCCCGCGTCGTTTAATTTTTTTCAAAAATTGAGGAGCCCCCATGATTTCCCGCTGTCGTGGTAGAAAGGGAGGGGAGCTTTCATGCGACGGTTACTTTTCTGCTTCAATGTTAGGCCTTGATGCTTGCGTCCGTTGGCATTCCATATTTGTTATTCTTTAAATACCTTTTTTTTGTCTCTTTTAATTTTTTCTCCGCTATCTTTCCTTTCTCTCTACTTCCTTTCTTGCTTTTGCTTCTTGCCTATTTTGTCTTCCTTCGTTTCCTTGCTTTCTTCATCTCCTTCAGTTTCCATGGCTGACCAAGGTGAAGGCTCTGTACAGCCCTTCCAAGTCCCTGAAGGCACGACCTTTGACGAATACAGGTGGCGCTCAGGCCTCCGAGAAAAGCATTTTCCAAGGATTTAGGAGGAATATAGTATCCCTGATACCACTGTGATGGAGGTCCCCTCGTCTAAATGTTGTGATGACGAGGGCTCTGCTGGTAAAGTGGCCATAACCGTATCCCTCTTGTTGCATGAGTTGAGGCTCCCCTTTTGTCGCCCTCTTGGCGATATCCTGGACCTCCTTAATTTGACACCAGCTCAACTACACCTCTTTACGTTGAGGGCGTATCTTTGTGCTTGCATAGTCTTCTGCATGGTCCTAGAGCCCCTTAGTGACCCTTATCCCGACTTGACCGCCTGAAAATTTTTGGCCTTTTATAATGTGAGGTCTACCACCAAGGGCAACATTGTCAGCTTTCGCAAGAAAGACAATGAGCAAACGTTGGCCCGGTTCAAGAATTGTTATTCCAAACTCAAAACTTGGACATCCAAGTTTTTTTTTTATTACTGGTCAGGGCTAGGAGTTTCCAACCCACTAAGAGATCTTTAGGGATTTTCCAATCAGGGCGATCTAGCGCCCTCTGCCTAATGGCAAGAGCTTGTGGGCCACCATGGAGCCTTTATCTCGCTAGGAACTAGCCTAAATTGAAACTGTCTGTTCCTGGACTGAAACTCATCCCGATGATCTCTAGATGATTTCTTGTTGACGCCCATCTATACTGATCGGTTCTTGATGTCTCCCAACTGATCCTATGTTCAAGGGCATTTATTCATGATTTCGGCCACTATTCCCCCTCCTCTACCAAAACTCTCTGAAAAGAGTAGGAGGGGTGACCACGTCACTCAATGGAAGAAAGAGAAAAAAAGGTGATCTGAGAAGGAGAAGACCACTGAGAAAAGGGAGAAAATGAGCGAGAAAAGGGAGAAAATGAGCAAGAAAAAGAACGAGGATGAAAGCCAATGAAAAATGACTCGTTCTGAAGATTCTTCTCCCCTTTTGCCTCTCCAAAAGAAAGTTCCAGCGCCTTCAGAGGGCGCCCAGGTCCAAACGCCTTTGGAGGGCATTCAACTTCGTCCATCCGCACAGCCAACTACCATTGTGCTCTCTACACCTCAGTTAGAGGAGACTGCCACACCATCAAGGGGTGAATAGGTTCAAACGTCCACCTCGCCAGCTACTGCCGCTCTCTAATCACCCCGCTTGTCCTCTGCCCAGCCGTGTTCCTTCGATCTGAGGGACATTGAGAGTTTAGCTAGCCTGGCCTTCTTTGACTTGGCTGCTTCTCTCTGAATTGTGCCCGCCATGCAGGCGCTCTTTTTGGCATCTGACTCAACTTTCGAGTATCCTGGTTTAGAAGATCCGGTGAGGAAGGGTGAGCTGGACGCTGAAGTGATGGCTGCACTCAATCTAGATTCTATCACTGGTGTGAGGGCTCACCCACCCCCCTTGACTGGTTCTGTTCATGGAGAGTTGGCCAATGTCTTGTCCACAAACTGGGCGAATGGAGCTTCCCCACTCCAAGAGGGTGATCACACCAATGCAGTAGAGTGCACCCTCTCATGTTGTGAGGATGCAGGCAGCGAGGTCGAGGCAAAGCAAACTGCCCCAGAGACCCCACTGACTACTGTCTCTAGGGGAAGCACTCCTTTGCCGATTGGTAGTGGTGAAGGGCTTTCTCTTCCTCCCCTCCATGCCTCATCCTTTGGGGGAGATACTGACTCCTTCTTCAAGGAGGAGTGGGGCAATTTTCTGCAAGAGGATGCTCGCCTGATTGAGGCTAACCTAGCTTACACACCCCCCCTTCCGCCTACACACCTTGGAGGTCCATTGGAAAAGGTGGTGACTTCACCTCTGAAGCTTGCGGAGGCATCCTCACTTGGGGTGGTTTATAGCCCCAAAGAGATCGTTGGGTGCGTCACTAGTGGCAATGCCTCCTTTACAACAACGGGTGCCCAAGCTGAGGCCATCGCTTAGATGGCCTATCGTTTAAGGAACTTGTTCTCTGAGGTACAACGCAGCTTGTTTTTCTTCCCTATTTTTGTGCTTAAACCGTTTCTTACTTTGGGTTGTTTCCTTTTCTTTTCTCAATGCATTAACGATCTGGCAACCTGGATTGTGGTAGACTATGCCCGTCTTGAGGAGGAGGCCAGGGAGTGATGCAAGCTATGCTATGTTGCCAAGCGTGCTTCTGAAAAATGGCGAGTTGATAGGGCTGAGTTGGAAGCCCTGGCTGAGAAGAAGAAAGAGCTGGAGATCCTACTAGAGCAATTAGAAGGTTACTCCCACTCGTTGCAGGGAAACTTGGAGATGCGCGAGGGGGAAGTCCTCAAGCTCCACTAGGCTGCTCGCCTTGCGCAAGAGACTAAAATCATGGACGACTTTGCCCTGAACCTTCTTTAGTCTGAAAGGGACTCGACCAAGCTCCAACTTTCAGAGGCTCAAAGGAATTTTGAGGCTGAGAAGGCCCGCCTGAACTCTGAGCTTCTCGCTCACGAGGGGGAGCTAAACTCCAACACGTGAAGAACTGGCTCGGTCACAAGAAAACTGCAGCAAGCTTTCTTGGGAGTTGGCTGCCATCGTGGTGAAAGCCCGCCTCACTACCCTTGATCTTTCAGAGGCGCAGGGATCATTGGTAGAACTCAGGGAATGCCACGAGCAATACAAGAACAGCTATAAAGACCTCGATGAGGATATTAGGAAGGTAAATTTGGCCCTTGTTGCCAAACACCAAAGGCTGACTAAGAAGACAGATGAGCTAGTTGTTGCTCAGGCAGAGATCGCACGGCTTCATGCCCAGTTAGCTCACATTCCAACTATCGAGGTTCATGCTTTCACTTATAGCCACGGCTCTGGCATTCTAAGGCTCAGGAACTGCTTTCTAGCTGACCCCATCACCAATCTCGAAACTCTAAATCGGGGTTTATTCTCTCCTGAGGAAAATGCCTGCCCTCGAGTTGACATGTTTAAGCGTGATAGCATGCCTTACGCTTTTATAGGCGTACCTTCATTGCCATCTCTCGAAGACGCACCTTAGCTTCCTGGCCTGCCTCCTGCTTTTTATGAAAATTCTTGTACTTTTTGCATGTTGTAATACTGACAAAATCTTGGTACTTCTCACCTGTTGTAATATTTTTTTGTTAATGGACTTTGTTTACAACAATGAGTGTCTTGTTACTCCAGTTATTGCACATCTTTGCTCCCTGGTTTCCTTGTTTATGCTTAGACTGTTCTATCTTTTTTCTTGTTTGTGTTGACCCTTTTGTTTGTTCTTAGTTAACTTGTGGAGACCTCCACCAGCCTTTTCATGGCCCCACAAGCTATCAAGATTTACTTTTGGTGTTTGGGGGTGGCGTGGTCTAAAGACCTCTACGCCCTTTTTTATGGCACCACAAGCTACTAAGGCTTGCTTTTGGTGTTTAGGGGTGACATGGTCTGATGACCTCCGCGCCCCTTTTTCATGGACCACAAGCTACTAAGACTTGTTTCTGCTATTTAGAGGTGGCGTGGTCTGATGACCTCCGCGTCCATTTTTCATGGCACCATAGGCTGCTAAGTCTTGTTTCTGGTGTTTAGGGTTGGCGTGATCTAAGGACCTCTACATCTCTTTTTCATGGCACCACAAGTTACTAAGCCTTGTTTCTGGTGTTTAGAGGTGGCGTGGTTTGATGACCTCAAGACCCCTTTTTCATAGCACCACAAGCTACTACGGCTTGTTTCTGGTGTTTAGAGGTGGCATGGTCTGATGATCTCCGCACCCATTTTTTATGGCACTACAAGCTGCTAAGGCTTACTTTTGGTGTTTAAAGGTAGCGTGATCTGACGACCTCCATGCCCCTTTCTTTTGGATGTCCTTTTCCTCTTACCGGAAAGTTACTAATAACATTGAGCACAACAGTCTTTTTAATCATTGGTAAATGAATGCAAATATTTCTGTAACATGAATATGAACGTAATATTGTAAATATTGAAGAAATGAATTCGACAGAAATGATAATGCTATAAACGCTACTAATAAAATTTCCTTAAATGCTCCGCATTCCAAGGATGTGGCAGCTCCTTGCCTTGGTTGTCTTTCAAATGGTATGATCCAGGCCTGTTTGTTGGCTATTACAAAATAAGGACCATCCCATCAGGGCCCCATTTTTCCCTCGCTTTGGGTAGTCACTCTGGCCTTCTTTAAAACCAGGTCCCCTACTTTAAAAGTCCTAGGCCACACCCTCTTGTTGAAGTACTGCTCGACTCTTCCTTTTTCCCGCAACATCCTAGCTTTTGCAATCTCTCTTTCTTCTTCTAATAAGTCGAGGTACTACTCCATCTTTTTATCATTCTGAGTGTCCGAGAAGTGGCTTGTTCTGTAACTCGAAAGCCCTACCTCAACTGGTGGGACTACCTCGAACCCATACGCCAATGTGAATGGGGATTCCCCTGTTGGGGTTTTGACTGATGTTCTATACGCCCAAAGTACCCCAGGCAACTCATCCGCCCAATCTCCATTCTTCTCCGCCACCTTCTTCTTTAGGATTGAGAGTAACACTTTGTTTGTTGCTTCTGCTTGCCCATTCGCTTAGGGGTGACCCGATGAGGAGTACTTTGTCTTGATCTTCAACTCACCACACCATTCTTTATAGTGGTCGGAGTCAATGGTTCTGCCTCTGCCCACTTCATGAAGTAATCCACAGCAATTATCATGAATTTCACTCCCCCTTTTTTCCTATGGGAAAGGTCCCACCAGATCTACATC
Organism: Carya cathayensis; assembly: GCA_011037825.1. Lineage (NCBI taxonomy): Eukaryota > Viridiplantae > Streptophyta > Magnoliopsida > Fagales > Juglandaceae > Carya > Carya cathayensis. Next base: position 169,444 of record QGSO01000963.1, on the reverse strand, counting down.
CCACTAGGCAAACGGCCATGGCGCAGTCACAGATGTTAACTCCTCTGGGGGGCATGCGGTATCTGTGCATACGTCTGGCACCTAACACACTTCCCGGTGAACTCCCAAGCATCCATTAAAGTGTTGGGCCAGTAATATCCTGCCCTGACTGCCTTCCTGGCCAAGGCCCTTCTACCATAATGATTTCCACATATTCCTTCGTGTATCTCTACTAATACATACTATGCCTCTTGAGTGGAAATGCATTGCAACAATGAGACGGAGAAACCCCTCTTGTAAAGGACTCCGTCTATGAGCAAGAATCTTGCCGCTTTCCTTCTCATCCTCCCTGCTTCTTCCTTTGCTTCAAGTAGCTTTCCTTCATCTGAGTATTCAACCACCCCGCTTGCACTCAAGACGCCTACTTCTGCGCCAACGGTGGGGACCTCGATCTAGCTTTCCTTCAATCTAGGTGTTGGAGCCCAAGACGCCTACTTCTTCGCCAACGGTGGGGACCTCGACGACTTTTCTTTCGACTCACCATGGGAGGGGCGTCTCCTCCATTCCCAACGCTGTTTGTGCTAATTTATTTGCAACTTCGTTGCCTGCCCTTGGTATTTGAGTTATAGAGAAATATGAGAAGAGATCACGCACCTCCCAAACTCTTGCTAGATATTTTTTCAATTTCTCACTTTTTGTAGCGTAGAAGCCCAACACCTGATTTACCACTACTTTCAAATCCGATTTTGCCTCTATTTCGGTTACCCCTATCTTGGCAGCTATAAAAAGTCCCGCTATAAGTGCTTCATACTCAATCTTGTTGTTTGTCACTTTGAATGCTAATGTGGCCATGTAATACCGTTCGTGACCGTCAGGGTTTAAATGATGTATTCCCAAGCCCCCGCCCGCCCGGCAGGATGAGCCATCTATGAAAAGTTCCCAAGACTTTTCCAATAGGGCTATCATGTCTTCGTGGGGGAAACCCGAGAACTCTGCCACAAAGTCTACCAGTGCTTGACCCTTAACTGGCCTTCTTGGTTCAAACTCTAGATCAAACTCGCTCAACTCTATTGCCCATCCTATTAGTCTTCCTGTGTTGTCTGGCTTCCTCAGGGTTTTTGCTAACGGAGCTTCCGTAAGCACCCTTATTGTGTGGGCTTGGAAGTACAGGCAGAGCTTTCTAGCCACTGTTACCAAGGCAAAGGCTAGCATTTCCATCTGAAGGTACCTTGCTTTTTCTCCTCTAAGAGCCCGACTTACCTAGTACATAGGATGTTGTGCGATCCCTTCTTCTTTTACCAAGACAGTGGACACGGCATGCAGGGATACTACTAGATATGCACTGAGCACATCACCTTTCTCTGGCCGCTTCAAGAGAGGCAGACTAGCCAAGTACTGCTTCAATTTCTCGAACGCCTCACCACACTCTTCGTTCCAAGGATGCACTTTCTGCAGTACTTGGAAAAAATGGTGGCACTTGTCCGTTGACCTGGCTTTGAATCTTCCCAAGGCGGCCACTCTGCCTACCAGTCGCTGAGTTTCATTCAAACTTCTCTGTGGCTTTATGCTGAGTATGACTTCTGTAATTTGTGGGGAGGCTTCAATTCCTCTCTCAGATCCAATGAAACCCAAGAACTTCCCTGACTGGACTCCAAAGGTACACTTAGTTGGGTTCAACCTCATTTTATAACAATGTAAGATCCTAAACGCCGTTCGCAAATCGTCAAGGTGCAAGGCGAGCTCTTTGCTTTTTATCAATAAGCCATTTACGTAAACCTCCATGGACTTCCCGATTTGTTCCTTAAATATCCTATTTACCAACCTCTGGTAGGTTGCCCTACATTCTTCAACCCAAAGGGCATGACCTGGTAGCAATACAATCCTCGGTCTATTATGAATAAGGTTTTTTCCTCATTTGTTGCATGCATCCGTATCTAGCTGTAACCTAAGTATGCATCCATGAAGCTCAACATACGATGTCCTGCCATTGCATCCATGATAACATCGATGCATGGTAACGGGAAGCTGTCCTTTGGGCAAGCTTTATTCAAATCTGTGAAGTCTACGCACATCTTCCATTTTCCATTCGCCTTTTTCACCATAACCACGTTGGACAGCCATTTTGGATAGTGGGCTTCCCTGATAAAACCAACTGCGAGCAACCTTCTACCTCCTTGCTAATGGCAGCGTACTTCTCCATACTGAACGATCTTCTTTTCTGGCAAACTGCCTTGTGCGTAGGGTCCACGCCCAAGTGGTGTTCGATGACATCGTTGCCTATACCAGGCATTTCTTCGTGGCTCCATGCAAAGACATCATTGTGTTCTATCAACAACTGCTTCAGGGCCTTCCTATCCGCCGGTGAGACTTGTGTCCCAATGCGTGTGGTAGTTCATGGGCGGTCCGCATATAACGTCACAAACTCCAATGGTTGGGAACTTCATCTTAAGTTGGTATGTGGACGTCATTGCCTTGAGATGGTTGAGTGTTGGTTTTCCCAATATGGTGTTGTAAGAAAATGGAGTTTTTACCACCAAGAAATCATCATGGTGGTCACCGTCCTTGTTCTAGTCCGGGCGATCACCAGGAGGGTGATAGCTCCTACGGGCTGGATGGTGTCTCCCAAGAAACCCTTTAATGATGTTGGGGAGAGCCTTAACTTACTAACATTGATGCCCATCTTGATGAACACCTCCCAAAATAGTATATCAGCTGAACTTCCATTATCCACTAGCACTCACCTGGTCGTATAGTTAGCTATCACAAGGGTGATCACCAAAGCATCATCGTGCATGTACAGCACTCATTCTCTATTCGCCTCTCTGAAAGATATTACCATATGATCGTTGCTAAGCTTTTGTTGCTTGGGAGCTCTGTCTGCTACAAATACTTCTTCATATCTCGCATTTCGTGCATACGCCTTTCGACTGGATGTGGAAACACCACCCCTAGCAAAACATTCCGCTATGGTCCTTATTTCTCCTATGGGCACCCTGTTCCTATTGCCTCTTGGGGGTGCCCTGTCTCCCTCATTCTAACGGCCACCAGTTTGGTGCCTTCATTCTAGACTACTGCTCCGTTTGGTCCCCTGCCTAGATTCCTAACGCCTTCTGGGCCTCAACCATTCTGCCACCATTCGTTCCAATTTGCCTGTTCTTGGTAGTTCATCTACTCTCTTCTTCATGGTCATATAGTTTTCAGTCCAATGTGAACCTGTCTGATGATACTTGCAGTAGTGACTGCATGTCTTGAGAGGGCAACAGTCTTCCCTCTCCTTCTCTTCTTCTTATACATTTAAGTTACTATGTACCAGTCTAGGATTATGGTCTGGCTACCTTTCTCGTGCTCTTTCTTGCCTACTCACCTTGGCCTTCTGGTCAACCTGTTCGCTCCTCCGTTCGATCTTCTTATCCTCCTTATAAGGATCCACCAAAGCTTGCAGCGTATCCTCTGCATTAATAAAATCATCCACCCTATCCATGAATTCCCTGAGGGTGGAAGGAGTCTTTTAGGCCAACTCCGCTATAAAGAGACTGCGTGGCCATACTTCTCCCAAAAGGGCTGCCAGAGTAATTTTTTCATCCTAGTCATACGTTGTCAACCGCTCTTTGTTGAAGTGGGTAAGGTAAGCCTTTAAGTTTTCATCCTATTTTTGCTTGACTATTAGCAGGTAGGCGACTAGGCGCCGACGCCTGCTGCTAGGCATAAACATGGTTAGAAACTACTTTGCCAACTCTTCGAAGCTATTTATCAACTTTGGCCTAAGGGTCCCAAACCATCCTTTTGTCGTCCCCTTCAAGGTCAAAGGGAAAGCCCGGCATGCAATCTCGCCTGAAAAACCATGGAGTGTGATGTGGGTTCGAAGTTTTCCAAATGATCTGTTGGATCTTTGGATCCATCATACATGTCTATTTGGCAAACTTTGAATTTTGGCAGGAGCAGCATGACCATAATCCATGCACTATATGGCAGATTTGTCTGGTGCAGCAGGCATTCCACTAAGGAAGATCCCCCCCATCCTCTTCACCATCTCCTCATAGTTTCCTGCCAATTCCTTCAATTCATCATGCATCATTTCCTTCTCTGTTCGCTCCATATTTGCCTCAGTATTGCAGTGTGCCTCCCCCTCGCCCTGTTCACTATGAGCAGGCATAATGGTATCACCAGACTTAACATTCTTCCATCGCAGGTCATCGTTTTCCTTCTACAAGATTTCCATGGCTTCCAACGCCTTCCTCAGTCTCTCCTCCGCTGCTACTAATCGTGCCTCCATACATAGCGGCAATGTATACACCGCTCGACTTGCTACGGAACGTGTTACAATTGGCATGTGAAAACCACGCTGAATAATTACAAATCCCACAGACGACGCCAATGTTAAGGGCATGTCTCACTTCCCATCTGCAACCGTTCAACCACATACTGTTAAGAGGCTCTGGTGTGATCTACTTGGGAAATCTCCGATGCTTAAGTCAGCAAATGCAACCAAAGAATTCAGAAATCAAGAACAGAGTTTAATTCCTTACTATCAAGAGTTACCTGGTATATATAGGCTCATATATGAAGCTTATATTATCCAAAGTTTATCGGTGTGGATCATCACTCAATACCATGAATCATCATGTAATTGCATGAGGTCTCTATCTTTCCTTGAAAGATGGCGTGATGCATGCATAATTTCGATGTACTTTAGACTCCCTTATTCCCTTCAATCAACCAAGGACCTCTCCTATGGGCTTTTTCCACTTCCTCTCCTATGGGCTTTTTTCACTTTAGACTTTTATGATAAAATGGGCTCTCGGTTTAAATAGGCCCTCCAGAGAAGATAGATCGGAGGACTGAACTAAATTTAGAAAGTTTCCTTTTTTTTTTTTTTTTACATTGCTTCAGAAATTGGCTTCGTGTGGCGAAGAGTTCGTCTCTCCCTGAAGAAGCTGAAGCCTTTTGTTCGGATAACATAGAAGAAGGATCTTCTCAATACCACGGGCTTGTCCAAAAAAAAAAAATTTACAATGCTTAATCTAACCAGAATCGAACGTGTCGGGTTGGTCCGGTTCGTGTCAAGATGCTAACCAGGTTGGGTTGGATCAGTCCAAAATCAGCTTTAGGCTGGCCTGGTTGCATTATATATATATCTATATATATACACGTGGTTTGTGAGAAGGATTAGGAGTTGGACATTGAAGAAGATTCGTAATGGACTATCATTAATTAATAAAGACGTCAAAGAAACAATATTCAAGGGGCTCCAACCATCTGAACATCCAGATTCATTCTCCATTTTACAGTAAGTATATATGTTATATATGACCACCTTATATGAATATTTAAGTAACTGTAACCGTTTAGAAAAGACCAGTGCTCCTAAGATACAATAGCCATTACTCCTCTCTCTCTCTCTCCCCGCTAATTGTAGCACTATTTTTTTTCTCTAGCTGAATTGCCGTTATAGATAGGGGTGTGACTGGTTTAGTTTTAGACAAAATTTAGGATTAAACCGGTATGTATTAGTTTTATATTTTCAAAAACTGATTACGTACCGGTTACTTCCTTAAACCGATACGTGACACGTCTGGCTTTATCGGTTCTGGTCCGATTTGGTCCAATTTTCCAATTTTAATAAAATGCATATTCAATACTTAAGGAAATGGAATCGAGAGGTTGTAATCCAATTTCCTTGTGTACAGCACACTAGTGAGTAATTTAAGAAATACTGGAAAACTTTCTGAAGCTCATGATGTAATAAAACATACGGTGGAAAAGGGGCAGCATGTTCATCTTCTCTCGAAGTTCAAGAAATATAGGATATAGGAGATGCTAAAGCAGCATAATATTTATTGGGAGATTATTCTCTTGTAACCTCATAGGAACATAACTGATTCGATTCATCCAGCTCAGTTGACACCATGTACTCTCAGATGTTGTTATCATAGAAGCAAATGATCAATTAAATTAATTTCTTACAATTTCAGTTTATTTTTAAATTAATTATTATTTATCAATTTTATGGTTTATCAATTTTATTTTTAAGTATTTTTTTTCAATCTAAGCAGTTCTTATGATCAAATGTTATTAATATATATTTTTTATGCTTAAAGCATATGATCAATTAAATTTTCATGTTTAAAATTAAACTTTTATTTTATAAACTATAATAATATTATCTTATATATAATTATTATTTATATTATTATATATTATATATATAAACTATATATAACATATTTAATATGTTTTAAAAAAAATTAAATACATATTAAATGAAACCGGAACCGGAACGGGACTGGTTTCAACCAGTTTTTGTATTCGAATGAGGTTTGCATGCGAATAAAATATCTAATAATATCTTAGAATACGAATGAAATATCTAATAATATATTAAAACACTTGTGTTTCCAAACTAGCCCTTAGATTCTACCACTAGTTTGATTCATATTTAAATTTTATAGATTGCTTGTCCGAACTCTAAGGATTAAAGTGAGAGAGAGATAGATATATAAAATGATCTCACATTATTTCTTGTTTAAGATATTAATTCAGGCAGTCACAAATATTGTGGAACGCACTTTGTATGTCTATTTCTATCCCATTAGCTCTTAAAGTTTGGACAAGATCTCTGTAAAATCCTAATACGTTTAATTGTTGTTTCCAAGATTTTCTAGAATCATTTCAAGTAGAAAATTTGTGATCTTCTACAAATATATGGAAAGGAAAGAATGAAACCTGACCTATAATTTGTAGTTACTATTATTTGGACTATGCCTTTTAGCGTCAATAAAGTTTTACTTTTTACTTAATTATCAAAAAATGAAACTTGACCTATAGTGGTATTCTATGAGCTTTTAATCAAATTGTCAGATAAAGTAGTAGATTTTTACATTTTCATAGAAGCTAGTTCCACCTTTTTGTTTTTTAAAAGTTTTCTTATATACAGTCACTTTTATGTACTCATTATGTATTTCACTAATATAATTAGTCAAATCAGTTATTTTACATTAAAAAAAATAATACAACCAATCACATTAGGAGAATGCCAAAGGAATATGCAAAAATAACTACAAGTAAAAACTTTGTATCCCCCTTAGATGTTCAAGACAGACCAGTTTTTTTGGGAATAATCTGAATTGATCTTCTTGTTTCTAATTGGCTTCTTTTTCATGGCAGTCTGGCAGAGGTTAACCAACGGTCCAATTTTTTTTTCCTGAGATTATAACGGCACCTGCTCAAAAACTCTTTCTTTATGTGCCTTTTCAAGTGGCAAATTTATCTCATATAAATCTTTTTGACAAAAAAAAAAACTATAAAACAAATGAAGCTGCATATGTCCCACGCAAATGAAAGAAAAGGGTAGAAAACAAATAAAGCTGTTGATTGCCAGAAAATACACATCCAAAGTTAGCAACAAAATAAACTCTCAAATATGAAAAACTACTCTTCACACACTATAACCAAAAAGAATTTGAGTCAGAAAAATTACAAGCGCCCATCACATTGCTATCACAATTAGTTTTTTGTTTTTCAGAAGAGTGTCGACCTCCATTATGTGTGCTGAAACAATCGGATTCTTAAGACCCACAGCAAGCCGATTTTTGGGAAGCTTGGCCACCTCCAGCTGCCTGGTCTGCTTTATTCATATTAATGGTCGTAGGCTGCAATGATATAACCGTACCAACACTTTAAAACAAAAAATGGATACCAGAGGGTGGGTGATCGCTAATAATATCAATGTATTTCTTTTTCTTCATTCTTATTCAATACAAGGCAGGAATTTTTGTACCTCAGCCCTATTGTCAGTGTCTGCAAGCCTTTGCTTTATATCCCTTGCTATGGAAAAGAAAACTTGTTCCACATTTAGATTTGTCTTTGCACTCTGCAATGAATGGTATATTTCAGTACCAGCCAGTACCTGCTATCTTTACGAACCAGCTTCTATAATCAGTTGCATTACTTACAGTTTCAAAGAATTTGATACCATACTCGTCAGCAAGTGCTTGGCCCTTGGAAGTAGGCACAGCCTACCAAAAAAAAAATATTTAAAATACAATGACCTACAAATGCATGAGAGAGAGAGAGAGAGAGAGAGAGAGAGAGAGATTGCAATGGTCAATAATCAAAAGCCTACAAAAGTTGGTAATCTTTTCTCATCCCTAAGCAAAAATAAATTCTATTTAAATAGGTTTCATTCAGTAGGAATACAACATGAAGGAACATACCCTCTTGCTTTCATCCATGTCAGCCTTGTTCCCAACCAGAATCTTGTTAACATTATCTGAAGCATGCTGTTCAATGTTGCGAATCCAATTTCTGATGTCTGCAAATAAATGAATTTTGTCAATCAGTGCAAGGAAATGTGTGAGAGAGAGAAGGGAGCGGAGAAAGGAAAAACATACTGTTGAAAGATGATTCATCAGTCACATCATATACCAGCAAAATGCCCATGGCCCCACGATAGTAAGCTGGAAATGGTGAAAATAATCAGAAGAAAAAGAAAGTAACAGTGGTAATAAGGTGAAAAATATTGATCTATGTAAGTAACTGTGGCAGTACAAAATAATGAAGGACAATAAAATACATGAAAACAGCAATACAAGAATTATCAGCAGACCTCCCAGTGCTAAGGTCAAAATAGTCGAGTTAGCGATGTCTAGTTGATGGAGATTGTATAGTGATCTACGCACTTCAACTACATGGGAATACTTGATAGAGATCACCAGAATCCCCATGGGCTGAATGCCAAAGATAATATGGCATTTCAAAACTAACGTATAAAATAAGGGCATAACTCTGGCATTTTATTTGGTACATCTTTTCAGAGATGAAGACAAGCCAATAGACGATCAATCTGCCAAGCTCAGCTTCGTTGTCAAATGGTAGAGCTTGGCTCAAGCACGGAATAAACCACACAGGATCAACTTGAAATTAGCTGAAAGGCTTACATTCGACGCATAAGTTAGTGAGACACTCTGGAACTCCATTGCATATTATGATATTAACCCTGGGTCAAGGCAGGCCCATGAGGTCGATTCAAGTTTATAGCAAACAATTTCCAAAGAGCAACCTCCCTTTTGTAATTACTTTATATATAACATTTACTCTCAAGGTGCAGCCTTGTAGTCAAAAGGCAGATTTGGGATCTGCAGTAGACTCAGATATCCTGAGTTTGACTCCACACTAAGAGTTTAGTTTTCCTACATTACCTCATCCAGGGTTCTGGCACATGGGGTTCGGCATTCAGGGTTTACTCCTCAGGGGAGAAGGGCCTACCTTCTTGAGGTTTCATGCCAACAAAAATTATTCTTTTCCTAAAAAATAGGAGTTCTCTTATATACATCCAGTGTACCAGGGTTGCCTCCTTAGGACCATTTTAAGGGAATCTTCTTACTTATTAAAAAAACAAAATCTTTATGAAATTCAAGTACCAATCTTTAGATTATTTAATTATGAGTAAAATGATTATTAAAAGTTATGGCAACACCAAAATCCCACATTAGAACCACTGAGACAGTATTTGAGAGGAGCTTTATCTGTAGACTGATTGACAAACGTTGAGCCAGTTCAAAAGCTTGTAAGCCTAATTCTTTTTATGTGCTTTTGAAAGCCTAATTCTTTTTATGTTTGGACCTCTTGTTTTTCTAATTATTGAGCCTTTCGACTGGTTCAGCCTTGGTTTCATCAAAATAACAACCAAGCCAAGTAAAGCTTTCTCTGGGGCCAAGCCCAAGATTGCATGTGGCTTCACTTATCGGTTGGTGATCACTTTGTTCCAGAACCCAGTCTACCGCACAAACAATTATTTTTAATTGGCACCGGGTGTCCAAGAAAAAATTCCCAAGTAATCCTGGGGGCGCACAAGCCCTTGGCAAGGATACCACTCAAACAATATTTTTATTTCATTAAATTCCATTTTTCAAAATGCAAGATAAATAAGCTTATAAAATCAACTGGTTTCATCACGGAAACTCATCTACAAGGATGATGTAAGTGTAACAAACCACCCATCTATCAACAGCCCTCATTAAGTGATTTGAGTGACAAAACGTAATGACCAGATTACCAAACTGTCTAGAGTGTCTACCCTTCTGCAATATAAAAATGCTTGCAAGGGAAAATAAAAAATAAATTACCTGTTGTGATTGTTCGGAACCGTTCCTGACCAGCTGTATCCCATATTTGCAGCTTGATTCGTTTTCCATCAAGCTCAATGGTTCTTATCTTAAAGTCAATGCTGCATACAGAAGAATGACAGTGAGATAGGTAAGATTTTACAAGAACCCAACACTAAATGCTGCACTTCAACTCCAATATCCAAAGAATAGGATACCCAATGGTGGTGATGAAACTAGTGGTGAAGGAACCATCTGAGAATCGTAAAAGAAGGCAACTCTTACCCACACCTGTAGAAGTAAACGACATGAATCATCAAAACCTCCTTGGTCAAATCTTAGGTGCACAACATTCATAATCTAAAAGTAATTTTTTTATAGGTTAATCTAAAAATAATTTTTTTTATAGGTATCTAAAATAAATTAATGAGAGAGATAATTTCATAGCCCAAGACACATTCTCTAGTTATTATTATTATGGATGTTGGGGAACCTCTCCAAGGCCGGGCCCTTCAGACCCACCCCTGCAGAGTAAACTCCGGTCCCGTGCACCGTACCCTCTGAAGTTTCCCTACACGGAACCATTCTCTAATTATGAATATGGTAAATCTCAAAAGACTGAAACTTTGGTAATATGCTCCCCAGAAATATGGAATACAAATTAATATACCTCAAGCAAATGCTCCCCACATTAACAGATTGAAATACAAAAAAGTATCAACCAAATTGCCAACTCATTAACAGATCAAATGATCTCCAACATCAACTCAACTAGATAGCATAAGCATCTCCACACAAATGTAAAGCTTCTATAATAAGCCAAGAATATTGGAATCAATGGAAATTAACAGTGAAAACTCGTCAGCATAACCCAATCAAGGTCTTTCTCTGCTGGGCTGTCACCACTTCAACATCACTTATTTTGTCTTAGTAATAATAATAATAATATAGCAATAACAACAATAACCATAAAAAACATCACTTTATTTGTCCCAAATATCATGATTAACATTGTCCCAAGTCTTTCAATTGAGAGAGAGAGAGATAGAGAGAATAAAAACAATGACAAAGAGGTCTAAGGATGTATCAAAAGCTACAAAAGAACTTCAAGATTTCTATTGACTGATCACAAGTAGGTGGGGCAGCCTTTGCCAATTGAATTTCACTTGAAGGGTACACAATAAATTGAAAAATAAAATAAATATTCTGAATCAGTAGATTACCATGAACTACCCATTTTAAAATTTATGACTAGCAGTACTCCAAAGTAAGCTCCAGAGCCCATATAAACATTTAATTAGAACACATTGCTAAAATAATATAGGTCAACATAGAAAAGAACAGTGATTTGATCGCAATCGCAACCTTTGCATGCAACAGTCAGGAAGCCAACAAACACTAACATGAATAAATAACCAAGTAAAGCTTAGCAAGATTCTAGCTACAAATATGAGATAGAATTAGTGAGCCAAAAAAATATTGATGAAACATGTGGTTTCAATTTACCTAATTTCGTAAAACCGAGAAAAAATTACAGAACAAGCAGTATGAAAAAGGAAAATACCATTTACATGGTGCTAAACCACTTTTTTGTTTCCCTTCAAGTCATGTCTTTTAAGAACTGATTCACTTCCTATAATTTTGGTAAAGAAAAAAAATGAAAGAATAAGGGAGGGGGTTCCCCATCTTTAAATGTAAACGAATCAATTTTAGTTAAATCCTCTGAGCCCCTAAAAGAAAATTGAGCGAAAGATAAGAACTATTACTGGAAAGACAAGATTGCCTAAATACTTTATCATCAAAACGTAATCTTTTAACTAAAATACATTTCTCTTCCTCTACATTTAGACCTGTTGTTATTTTGGTCACAGGACTTGGATTTGGTTCATATAAAGATCAAATTTGGTCAACTTATTTGTTGAATTTCCATTTTCCATCAATTTAATACTTTTATCTAAATCCAATAAAATAAGCCATTGAGTGTTAAAAGACAATGCATTAAATGATGATGCATTTCATCCAAAAAAAATAGAAAAATAAATGTAGAAAGTTTCAAATTTTCACTCTATCACATTGTACTAGCTTTAATTCTTTTGAATCATTGGAAGTTGCTGTGATTATAAACCAAACCCACCATTCATTCCTCAAGACGCAACCCATCAGCACCTTCTATCAAATATGACGTCCTTTAACATTTTTTTTTTCTTTTCTAAATTTAAAGGTAATCAATCTCCTAATTTACAAAGAAGCATATTGACAACAAATTGAAACTTCAACGAATAAATTGACCAGATTTGAACTTCAGTATCAAAATTCCAGCAAACCTAAATCTTTGGCACTTATCCTATAAAGAGAAAGGGATTAAGTTAGAGGTCATCGGCATAAACACAAAAATATTGCAAAATACCTACAGCAAACACCCCGAAAAGTATTTATCTATGTATATTTACAAAAAATAATAATGATGATGATAAATCATGATAACCTTAATTTAAAGAAATTATTTGGGCATATTTGGAATAAAAAAGAACATTCTTCAAATTCCAAAATAGTATTTTTTGGCTAATTCACGTAATTTCCTTTAAATCCTCAAAATTTTAACAACTAAAAGCTCAAAAATCAGGTCAGAACAAGTTTAAAACAAAATCAAGTTAGATCCACACAAATACCGCATCACAATGTCCAGTAATTGTAAACCTCAACAGAAACAAAAAATTCCAAATTCCATAATCCAAAAAATTATAAACAGAACAAATCAAGCCAAGCCAAACCGCATGCAAGCTAGAATGCAGAAATTTTATTTTTTTTGGAACACTAACACAGTCTATGTTCTCAAATAATCCCTTCGATTCTCGGGAAAACGAATGAGAAAACAGAAGGAAAAACGCTCTAAGTTACATACCGCTGTCACCGATCAATAGGAGCTTTATTAGGTAATCGTAATCGGCCCGAGCCCTTGCCGGTGGAGCAGCCATTTGAGTAATAATTAAAAATTAATATCAAAATAGAAAGCCCTACAAATAATTTACCTCCCTGCAAGCAAAGGAGAAAACGAACAAAATAAAAACAAAAATTCTATACTAAAAGCATAGAAAATACAATGAGAACAAGAAAAATCACAATTAGCAAGAACAAATACCAGATCGGAGAGATAGAGAAGGGGAGGGAGGGAGGGAGAGAGAGAGAACGAGTTTTCCCGAGAGAACGTGGGAGAGAGTGGTCTCCGAGAGGTCAAAAGTGAAGGAGCAAAGAGCTGTAAGAGCGAGAGAGAGTTTGGGTTACCCTTTGAAGCTCCTCCGATTATGGTGGGGGTCGCTAAAATGCGCACTCTTCCTTACCTCTTTCTTTCGCCTTGTGCAGGCGTGCGCTATCCCCTCCCCCGTGCATCTTAGTGCCTCCTTCAATGAACAAAAGCCCAGCCAACCTTACCATGACATCTGTGAAACAGTTGTCAAGTTTTACTCATTTTGCCAAGTGTCATTTTTCAAACGGCAGGTGAGATATGGGCCTAGAAATTATCAAGTGGTGATGCATGTAGTTTATCAAAACTATGTGTGTGAGTTGGCATCCTAATCATCGCCCATTAGGTACCACTTTTTTCAAAGCTTTAAGTTACAACTGTCAGATGGTTGTGTGGGAACGTAGCATAGAAAAATCTTTGTTGGTTCATGGATCAGAGCCGCCCACATTAATTTGTTTATTAAAAAGAGAGAAAATTTATTTAAAAATTTTAATTTTTACGTTAATGTTGAAAAATTTCACATTAATTATAATAAAAATTTATTGATGTTTTAATTTTTTTAAAATTATAATGGATTTCAGTATAAATTATGTGCTAACATGCCAACTTATGTGTAACAAAACTTCACATTTTTTATTTATATTCTACCGCGTCTTAAGTATTTTTTATTTCAATCATTTAAATACTTAAATTAAGATATAGATAATAATATTTCTTAATTATAAATAAATATTTTATAAATCATATCCTCCTATTATTGTTTTAGTCACAAAATGATTTAATTAAAATAAACTCACAAAGCAACATAACTTGATATGATATGTCAAATTGTAAAAATTGTTATTGTAAAGCAGTTTTAATATATTACATGAAACCACGTCAGTTTGTAAATTTACTTTTATAAAATCTTGTACAATTCTTCATCTTCTTGAACAAGATAGTTATGAATTAATCCAAGGGAATGATTCAAAGGGTGTGATGACAGAATTAACCAATATATATGAGAGTTTTGTCTATGTTACTAGGTTGGCAAGCCTACCTTAATCTATTTCAAACTAATTATTGATTGAATCACTACTTTTTTAACTTCCTATAAAAAATTTAAATACATTTCAACATATTTCATATATTCAAACATAAATTTAACATATTTACATTTAAATACATCTAAGTAAGATATATAAAATACTACTATTCGTAAATAAATTCAGATCATTTGAGATCACCTCAACATATCTATACACAACCTTAAAAGCAGATGGGTATGGACCCTGTATAAGGTTTGATCCTCACATGGAATGGTGATGGAGATGGAGATGGGAATTATTATGTTTCCGGAAACATTTTCAAAGACTGGCGTCACTGGCCTTGAACAACTAAATTGACCAGGTTGGCCACAGGCAGTACTGGATGTTTTTTCCAAACAAAATAAAATAGCTAGGACGTGATCTGAGGTATACCAAGTCAGTTTGGACTTACCTGTATATAATAATAATCTGTCCGAGCTTGTCTGTATTTAATAAATTAAAATTATGGTTTGTTTTTCATTCTGCCCCTTTTGGACCAGATCGAGCAGCTTGTCTTTCTTTTTCATTTAGATTTGCTGTCCTTGGATGATAGAGTAGTACTACTGCCAAATCAGTTGCTGCTAGATCCAAGAATATTCATGTTTAACCCCCTAAACCCGAAGGCTTTGTTCTTGTAATCTTGCTCACCCAAAAAGCTGGAAAAAGATCCAAACTTTGAACATTAGTTGACCTAATTGATTCAAGTGTGTATTGCCTCTAGTGACTGACTATGTGGTCTCCACTCACAAATGCAATGCTAAAAGTGATTCAAAACTGAGATGCATGTCCGTACCGATACCAATACCTAGTATCGGACTCCACACCATGTATCGTACGTAAACACTGTCTTTATTGATCTATTTATGCACTAAGATGTATAGATGTGTACTCATCCTCTTGGGGCCCCTTGTCACATTATATTTCCTGATCAGACAACCACAATCAAACTGCAATAAACAATGGCTCATGGTTTGTTGCTTTGTGACGGTCAGCTGATGATGATGATCTGCAATCTGTATTTTGAGCCGCACAAATTTTTTAAGATAGTGATACGTACATACATGCATCCACACACACACGCATATATATGTGGCTTTGCTCAATGCATTGTCCACTTGCACTATGGGAGACCAACTACCTTAAATTATTTTGTGGGGACGTCGTATATATAAAGAGAATCTAGGAAGGAGGCTTAATTGGATATCATTTTATCCTAAGAGTGGAGGATTGGTGATGTAGGCTATCCATCATTATCATTATTAAGTGGAGTGTCCGGTACACTCTATCATCTTGTTCTTGTTCCGGTGTAGTGTCCAGTATACTCTGTCATTCTATTCCGTTTCACTTCAAATTCCAGTCATTTCAATCCCATTTCGGCTAGAATTTGGTGTTTCAGTCTCTATTCCGTTTTGGGTTGGTTTTGTAATTTTCTTGTATTTATATGACATTTTTGTAAATTTTAAATCTAGATTGTATTTAATTAATTCTAAAATATAAAATGTATTTATGTAACTTTAATTTTTTATAACTTTAAATATATCACCTCATTCTTCTTTTTTTTTAAATATCATTATATTTTTAATAATTTATTTATTCTTTTTTTTTTTTGTGTCTCAACTCAAGTTTGTGATTTTTTCAATATATATTCATTTTATAAATTTTCAATTCTTCCATACATATACACATATACATGATATACACTTACATATATATGTATTTATTCTATAAGTTATTAGTTTATATATACATTTAAATATTTATATATAATATATAATTAATCCCGAAATGGTATCGGTATCAAAATATTTCGTTCCAGTACCTAACCGGAACAGTATTCAAAACTTTGGTTTGGATTGAAATTTTAGACTTGTAATTAGTTTTATAATTTTTATAGATATTGTGATTTTAACATTTATATAAAATTATCCTAAATTTAATCATCAAACCAGTTAATTTTAGGTCTATTCAATCCATTTACATAAACAAATTGACATGACACAATTCTCTATGTTAATGGATCATGTTAGAGTTTGATATTTTGACACGATAAACTTAACGAAACAAGTTCGGGTTTACCTATATGATATATATATGCCTTAACACAATACGAACATGATCCGTTAACACAATTTAACGCCCCTACTCTCAACCCCGAGCCCAACCTAAAACGTGTATATATATATTTATATTTATATTCGTTACAAAAATAATGTCGTTTTGATAGCTATTTTTTTTTAAAGGCCAAAATGGCGTCAATTTTTAGGGAGGGGCGGTTTAAGTTTAGGGTCCCCCAATCGACAGTTCTCTACTCTCTCTCTCTCTCTCTCTCTCTCTCTCTCTCTCTCTCTCTCTCTCTCTCTCTCTCTCCTTTTTGCACCCTACACCATTGGCCTCTCATAGTCGCTGCGGAAGCGCAGTGAAAATCTAACAAGTTTTTCCTTTTTTTTTCTATCCTCTCATATGAGCTAGCATAGCCGCATATGTATTGTGTTTTGGTTTTTTCTTTTTACTAGTTTTGGTTTTTGATGTGAGTTTGTTGTGCATTTGAGATGGTTTTGTAACTTTTTTTGAAATTTTGTATATTTTTTCAACTGGAATAATCATGGGTGGCTGTGGATGGGAAGAAAGGTTGAGGGGTCCGCCCTCGCCACCAAGCACAAGGCGAAGGGCCCCACACTCAGGATGCCGAGCCAGATTGCAGGGGTGGGCTACAGGAAGGGGTTGACTCTACCTGAGGGCACCATTCATTCGCTCATACGTTGTAACAGCCCGCTAGAAATTCAATGGTGAAATTTCTATAGACTTTAGAAATCTCGTGAAAACTCCGTAAGTTTTCACGAATCGACTAATCGCATAGGTTTTAGTTAGTAAAACCCTCAATGATTGGAATCTATTTGAAACTCCAAAAACTTGGTTGAAACCGAAACCCTAAACGGTTTCCTCAAACCCTAAAGTTGGCCTTCAAGCCCTTTTGATCCAATTTCTAGCATTGTGTTTAATCACTTGATTAAATCACTTCCACATGCTATTAATTTCTCAAATTTTTATTATGACATCTTTATCCAACATTTTAAACCTTGGAAATTTGATTGGGCCAAGAAAAATTGGATTTAGGTTTGATAGCATCTCAAACCCTAACCAAATCTCATTTAAACCCTAAATTGAAGTCCACTTGGTTGAGGCCCACTAAGGCCCACGAATTTGGCCACCTTGGCAAAGCTCCTTGGAGAAGCTTCCTCCCCCACTTGTTAGACCATTCATTGCATCAAGTTGCACTCAATAATATGGAGGAACCCACCCCATCAAGTCCCATGTCTCATAGCTTTTGTAGGTTGTCCTTTGCCCCCCACTATCCTCTACCTTATCACATGTCTACACCTCCACTCAATGATTTTTAAGGTCTATATATTCCCCCTGAAGAAGGCTTGAGTCGTGCAAGACTCACTTACTTCACTTTAATCATTTCTTCACCCCGTTCTTAGAGAGAAACCCAAAAGAGCTCTCTCGGGCAGATTTCTGTGTCTTTTTGTGTGGAGATTATCGACCCTTTGTAAGTATTTTTACACAATGACTCCTTCATAAAAGTTGTTCCTCTTTGAGTCTAGTTTCCGTAGATATATTTTTCGTATCATTCCATGGTCATTTGGTCAGTCAAAAGTATTTGTAACCATGGAAAGGTCATTCTGGGCGTGAATCTGGAGAGTATGTTATGTTTTGGAGTTTTTGACCAAGCTAATGGGCATATCTTGGTCCGAAAATTTTATGGAGTGTTGTTAGAATGTGTTTAAGAGTTTTCATTGAAGTTTTGTTGCATGAATAAAGCTTTTGATGATATATTTTCTTAGATCTAGAAACTCGAAAACTGGAAGTGGAAAAACAGTTTTTATTTGGAGAAAGTTTGAATATTTCGTGGTTTGATCTTACTCTAATGGCTTTGATATTTTATATGATGATCATAAGTCTCTTATTTTCATGTTAGGATGTTATTTTGGAGATATTTAGCATTAGTTTAAAAGATATGATTTTTCTATGCAAGAGAATTTCGGTTAGGCCTAAGATTTGATGTTTTTAGGTTAGATCCATGTTTTGTTGGGTTTTAGCCATGTGATTTTAATTTTGATGGTTGGATATTCTTTAAGACACGTTTTTAAACCATGTGATACTTTATTTCAAAGACCTCACCTTCTTAAGCCATTGATCAAGAGATTTATCAAAGCTAGTTAAGAAAAAGTTTCTGTTTTTGGACTAAGTGTAAAATCAAAAACTCCAAGTGTTATTTTTGTGATTTTGGTGACTTTAGTTTGATGATTTAAAGCATGGTTTATCTGAGGATGATGTTATGAATATGTTAGAAGTAAGATTTGATTTTTTTGGAATTCTTGGTGATGTTTTGATTTAAGGACAAAGCTTGTGATTCAAGTGTTTTGATCTTTTTACAAAAACAAGTTTGGTGTTGATTATAAGTCTTTTCTAAATGGATGTTTTAAGTATGGTTTTAAACCTAGGATTGGAAGATGGTTGGTGCAAAATTTTGGTTTAAGCATGAGTTTTGAAGTTGGAAGGAATTGCAACAAAAATCAAGAGAAATGGCCTATGGATGTTTCGGCCATAGTGTGTTTTTCATAGTTGTGTTTTGTCTTAAATTTTTCTGAGTTAATATTTGAGTTTAAGACAAAATTTACATGAGGAATGTAAATTTTGGAAATTTTTGGAGTTAGGATGTGAAATCCTTAAGTTATGGGTAAAATGGTCGTTTTCCCACATGTAGAGGGTAAAATGATAATTTTACTCTAAGTTAGCTTGTTTTCATGTTTCTAATTGTTAGTAATTAAATTTCTAACTTTTAGAATGACCTTTTACAGTTCCTCGTGTTTCACACTTTATTCTCGTAGAACCCGACGATCTGAGTAAGTTAGCTTCTAACTTACTATCAGTTTATTGTGTATGTATGATGGGTAAGGGAACTACAATTTATGTATGTATGTTATCATATATGTCATGTCATTACATGTTTATCTGTTACGCATGATTTATTCTTTTATGAATATTTATCTGTTACAAAATCTTTTATGTCATGCAATGTTGTATGTTATAAGTATGCCATGTTAAGTATGTCATATGTTACATGTATGTCATGGAATGTTTATGTTTAAATCATATTGTGCCATTTACAAGTATACGCCATGTTAGAAAAGTTCATGATATTAAATAATATCTCATGTATTAAGAAAGATAAGATATTTAAGAGTGACACGGACCTAAGCGTGTTCACCACAAGTTATGTTAAGGATGGCACGGACCTAAGCGTGTTCATCACAAGTTATGTTAAGGGTGACACGGATCTAAGCATGTTCACCACAAGTTATGTTATGCGGTGCCACGGACTCAAGCGTGGTTCACCTTATGTAAAGTTCATATAAGTTTCAGATCATGTTCAAGTTAAGTTATTCATGTCAATCACGACCCTAAATGCTAGGATGGGGTAATATCCTAGTGGAACTCCTTTGTTCACGCTGGAGTGTCTAAATAGGTGTGAAATTCCCTGGGTTGACGAAGTACAGTCAACAGGTTGCGAATGGGGCCTAAGTAACTGGTCACCGGAGCGCGCCAGGCACTAACGCCGATGGTGCCATATTTTATGTTACGTGTATTCATGGGGCCACAACAACTGTGGAGCATGAAGTATGGGGCCACAACAACTGTGGAGCATACACTACGTGAGACACAGCAATTGTGACACGTAGAATACGTGGGGCCACAACAACTGTGGAGTACGTATTAACGCACTCACAGCTGGTCTAGATACCTGTGTTGTGATGCGGTAATCGGCAGGGACACACGGCTCTAGGGGACCCGTGTAGCACCCATATGGTTACGTTATTAATCAAGACAATTAAATAAGATTCCAAGTTCATGTATTTCATGTTCAAGTCATATTTCACGTTACGTTATGTGTACGTTCATGTTAAACTTAAAGTTCAAGTACATGTTATGTTTCAAGTTCACATCCATGCTATGATTTAAGTTCATGTCACGTCAAGCTAAGCTTCTGTTTCAGTTCAATTATGTCAACTCATGCCATGTTATGTCATGTCACATTATGCTTATTATTTTATGCCATGTTATGTCAAGTTATGTTATGTTTACTTTCGATTTTGATGGTGCATTCATACCTTTATTTCTATGCATACATCATTAACCTGTGTGAAAGTTTTCTGTTAACTTGCTGAGATTTGTAATCAAATCTCACCATGGTAGTCCCAACTACCATTTTTCCCCAAATGGTAGGCGATGTGTCAGGTTCAGAACAAGGAGCAAATACCGATAGGCTGGAGGATGTTGACTAGACGCCGCAGATGCGATGCAGAGTTTTCAGCTTCTATAGTTAGTTTCTTTTGGGACAGTATTCTAACCTTGTTAATTGAGTTACGTGAGTTACTCGATGAACTGGTTCAATAAGTGTATTTTGATACTGTAATATAGAGTCTAGTCACCTATGTTTTGAGATTACAGTCTTTTGAGACCCGTACTGTAATCGTGGTTATTTATTTTGTTAAGTATGCATGGATTATGTTTTAATTATTTGGGATGTTATAAGTTCGGTGCATAGTATAAAAAAAAAAAAAAAAGAATTATCCGCTGCGAATATTGCATAATGCTAGATGCATGTTAGGAACATTGCATCCTATATGTCATATACGGGGGCAGGTAACCTTGTGTTACATGTCCCGACGCTTCAGATGTCCGTCCGATCCCAAACGGAAATCTGAGGGCGTCACATACGTACTGATCGAGGCTATTTATAAAGGAGCCAATGTTCTTTGAATAAAGATATCGATCGCACTTCATTACGATTTGAAATAATCTATACCTCGGCTAGTTTAGCAAACCCACACCCCACACTCTAAACAAAGCGGGTTCGGTAACAAGTGAACCGGTTTTGTTGCACAGTTCCATCAGAAGCAAGAAATGACAATTTCCCCCTCTTCTTTCGCTCTTTTATAGCTCCCCTTCCCTTGTTTAGCTCTTTGACGTGACTTCCCCCAAAATCTTGTCTTGAATCATTTCCTCCAAAATCCTTCGTCACCCCATGCTTCATCTCCCCCTCCCTTCATCCTCTTAACAGGTGATCAATTATGCCCTAATTGCAAATGGGTGAAGACAATTTTGATAGTCTTTCATTACCAAAAATAGAGAGAAGATGAAAAGGAAAGAGAAAATGAACTTAATTTTTAGCTCTAAAATAGAGTAATCCAAGGAGTTACATGGATCACTGAAGAATTGTAGGGATACATGGTTCAAAGAAGAAGTTTCGGGTTCTCAAGGAAAGCTTAACAAAGGAATGAGATCATCAAGGCATAGCCCTCCACATTGATTTTTAACTCTCTCTCTCTCTCTCTCTCTCTCTCTCTCTCTATGTGTGTTCAAAACAATCAAAATCTTAAGTGTCTTAAAAAAGATGAGATGAAACCTTGAAAGAAAGAGAGTTTCAGAGAGAGAAACTCTCACTTCTCTCTAGAGTTTTAAAAAAGAAAACCTTCCAAAAAGGGCTCCTTCCTCCCTCCATTCTCCTCTTTATTTTTGTTTGTTTCTCCCGCAGGTGTTTTCATTTTCGGTAGCTAAAAATAAGGCCTCGGTGATGGGTGTTTGTTTTTAGGGGATGTAGTGCCGAGACTCCATGAACAGAGGGAGAAGGGATACAAGAATTGTTGTTTCTCTATCTCTTCCCCTTCGATCGTGTGTTTTTCTCTATATTATCTTTCTCTCTTTTCTTCTCCTGTTTTTAACTACTCGTCGATGAAGGAAAACTAAGAGGCAGCTAAAAGGCAGAGTTTGGCATTTGATGGCCTTTGGCAATTCTCAGTGAGTGTGGCGATGCAGTGCAATAAGGAGGAGTCTTTGGCAAAGTGCTCCCACAAACGTGCATGGAGTACCTTGTTTCGGCTAAGGAAAATATAGGAGTTAGGCTGCTAGGAAGCAGTCCACTTTGGGCTAGCTCATGGCGGTGCAACCACAGTGGTTGAAGGGTTTGGCCAATGGCTGAGGCAAGAGCATTGCGGGTTCAAGAGAGTTGTTGAAAACATGGCAGGGGCAGTGTGGATTCAAGGGAGAAAGTTGTGTAGGAAAAGGTGTAGGAAAACGTGGGTGATGTTGGGTAGGAAGTGGGTGTGGCGGCGTGGGCTGGCCAAAAGTCCATCATGTCGGCCATTTTTTATGTTTTATGTTGTAAGGTTTTATATGTAATTTATGTGGGTTGTCGGAGAAGTGCGCCTAGGCTGCTCTAGGCGATGCTTGAATTATGGCGTGAGTTGTGGAGGAGAAGTGTGTTCTCTACACTTGCTTGGAGGGAGGGTGCCGTCTGGAGAGGGAGCAACAGGAAAAGAAAGAAAAAAGAGGAAGGGGCAGTGAAAATGATAGAGATGAAACCCTAAAGGGCCTTCCCACTTGCAAATAGGCTGGACTTTTTTTGTTTGGGCTAGGCCCAAGGTATTTTCTTCAGTCCATTTGTCTTTAGTTTTTTTTGTGTACTTTGTGTTTTTTTTAGTGGTTTTCATGTATTTTCGTATATTTAGTTTGTTTTAAGTAGTTTTAGGAAATATTGTCTCTAGGACCTAAGGTCCTTAGGATTTGTACTCCACTCCATGGGAGGGAGAGTTGTGTAGGCTATATGGTCTAAGATAGAGTTTTATTTCTCAGATGGTTAGTTTAAAGGTCTGTCTTTCAAACGGTTAATCTGGAGACGTTGGATAAGATCCTATTAACCGCAAAGAAATTTGTGGGTTGGAAAGCAAGAAAATGTTAAAATTTGACTTGTATTTTTCAGATCAGAAGTTGTACTTTTTTATTTAATGAATGAATGAAATAATATTTTACTAAAAAAAAATTATAAAAAAAAAAAGAAAGAAAGAAAGAAAGAAGCAAGTCAAAATCTTCATTAGTTTGAACTTGAGTTTTACGCAGTGGCCTCTTTACGAGATGACTTTGAGGCCCTTATTGCAGTGATTTCTTTCCAACAAATCCCCCATCTTTTTTTGTGAGTTAATTTTAGTGTTATTAAGGGAAGAGGCGACGCGGGGTACTGGGCAGAAGAGGGGTGAATGCAGCACTGGATGAAAAAAAGCCATGTAAATAATAATAATAATAATAATAATAATAATAAATAATAAATAATAAAAGTCACGTGAAATATGAGGTGGGGAGTGAATAGTAATTAATGTATAGTACGAGATAGTACCAGATAGTACAGGTTGATATGGGGAAAAAATTAAAAATAAATAAATAAAAAATATTATTATAGATACAAAGAAATTATACAAAATAAACTTACAAACTAATATAATTTTTTAGAATCTGTTAAATCTGTTTTATAATAAAAGTAACTTTATAATCTGACGTATCATATCAAGCCATATAAGATTATAGGTTTATTTTTATATAATCTATTTGTGATTAAAGTTTTCAAATAAATAAAATGATAGAATATTGGTAGAAATGCAAATTGCTAAAAAGACGTAAAACTCCCATTATAGATTATAAGTAATGGAAAAGTAGATGGAAAAGGAATGGGCCAGCATTCAGCAAGTTAATGCTCCAAGCATATGCCGAAGAAGATCCTCCCCCCCAAAAAGCTAAAAATACGTACTTCATCCCTTTTCAAGTTTTAAAGCTCAGAAGCCTTCTCTTCACTCTTCCCTCTTCCACAAACAACCATCCATGGCCTTCATCTACGTTTCCCACTGCAGTCCAACGTGACAGTTCTCATGGCCTCTAGGACGGCATGCTGGGGCAAGATCAACGGCGACGATGGTGATGACGAAGACAGGAAGATCATCATGATCATGGGGGGCAAATGAATCGCCGCCGTTGAAGTTGGAGAGACATGTTTGGTCGGTTTGGGCAACCAAGGACCCTTTGGCAATGCATCCTAGAATGCGATGATCATCATTTGTGGCTCAGGCTTTGTCTGTCAATTAAGATGGCTTTTGTGAGAATTAACCTTTCACCTTTTTTTTTTTATCTCCAAAGCCTTAGATGAAACATAACAACTAAAGCTGTATTGCTAAGAGCTCCTAAGCTTGCTTTGCTTTTGTTTTTGTGCTGTTTTTTCAGTTGGCTGTCTTTATTTTATTATATTCTATGGTGACTTCTTCATGTTTAGCTTTAACATGTTTTATATTAATCTGTACGCCTTCTGAGAAATATTCTTGTTTAATTATTTGAAGAAAATATTACTCAACAAACAACATTCTTTAAAATTGTTGAGTTCGAATTTTAGAACTTCAATCAAAAGAGAGAGAGAATCAAAACGCGTTTTATTTATTATAAGGATTTAGTTAGTAATTAAATATGAGTTTCGATTTACATATCTATTTATTTTCTATTTTAATTGAGTTAGTCAAATGCTACTTTGTCATCAAGCCAGTTCGAACTCATGTAGAATTAAATAAATCGATTTTTCCATTATTCTAATTTAGGAATAATTCAGGTTACTTTATAGATTATGCTACCATATATGTCGCCCAGAATAAATAGTTGGGTGTGCTCTTAGTGTAATTGTACCTTCTTTTTTTCTTAAATATTTTTAAATATTTTAAAAAAAAAACAAGAATTCACTATTAAAAAAATCAAATACACGGACGATAAAACTGAGGGAAAATCATATATAAGATAACTTAGCATTTTCGTATCTTTAGTTTTCCAAAAAATATAATAATAACACAAAAAATGCCTATTAAATATGAAATATTAAAATAATTTGTTTAATTATAGCTGTTTTCTTCTTTTTTTTTAGAGAGAGAGAGAGATGGACCTTCTCTAATAGTAGTCAAGACTTTGTGTTGACGTGAATCGTACATATCATATAAATTGATAAAAATCTTATTAGGACCTTCAAACGAATAATTATTTCCTCTTTTTTTTTTCTAAGTCTTCTTTATGTTTTAAATTGAATATTATCTTATTTTACATTTAAGTATTATTATAAATCACTAAATCAGGTCATCTGTATCTTTTTGTTTCAAAGTTGTCTTCAGATTGATCTATTAAGGTTGTTGAATAGTGAGGTGATTTTAGATATTTTATAAATAATAGTGAAAAAATAATGATAAAATATTGAATAATAATGAATAATAATAAAAAGTAATGATAAAATCCACTACCCAAACATAGCCTAAAATGATTAGTTATTAATTCTTCAGTTACATTTTGTTTATTACAGAAAATTAATTTTTTCAACAGATCATTTCTCTAATCAGATTTATTTATTTATTTTTAATTTTCTATTTTGTTATAGAAATTCATATACATATTGAGATTTTCAATTAAAAGAATTTTTAAAAAATGAAGGGAAAAAAAAAAAAAAAAAGCTCTGCCTGCTTGAAGGTTCCATTTTTTTCCATACCTAATACAAGATATTGTCCATAAACGTAGAAAATGCAGGATCAATACGTACATTAGAATTTTATTTTTTTTTAGAAAAAATAAAACAAAATAAAAAAACCAAACTAGAAGTTTGTATATTATTTAGTGTAAAGTCAATGGTCGCACTCGCAGACTATTTACTGACGACTTGAGAGAATTCCCAATTTAATACCCATACTCGATATCTTCTCTCTTTAAGCTTTCATACATTCAAATATTTGGCGAGAATACGCATTGAGGCGTGAAATTGTTTTGGTTGGGCACTATGTAGCCAGCCAAATACGTAGAACTGCACTAAGCATCTCATGCCGCAAGTGACAATTCGGTGTAGTGCTGGTGAGCCATATAGTCAAAGTAACTTTCCATTACTGTTGGACACAGACACATGATGTTACAGTGTTACTTCAATAATAGAGCAATATGCTACTAGAAATCAACTTCATGTCAGACATTATGCAACCAAACATCCTCATTATATATATGCAATGCAAACTCCGGAAATGGAACTACTGTTAATCAGAAGTCAATGACTCAATATAAGTTTCTAAATTCAGGACCCAGATCACCGGAGAGTCCGAGCAAAAGGTCACGAGCAGCCTGGTGCCGCAAAATATCGAGACCCTGCTCTACCAGACACCTGCCCAGAAAGATTGTACCAATAGGCAAAGGTGTGAATGCGAAATTTGAAAACAGAGTACCATGGCATCAAGTCCAATTAGGAAGGATGGATTGTCCACCCTATAAAATGATCAAGGAATGAAAACATTGAAACCTATACTGGCAACTTCAAACCTCTACCCTCTCCCAACTCTGAAAATACTCTTTAACAGCTTGAGCAAGCCACGTAGACTGTCATGAAAAATCTAGATACACTACTTACAGGCTCATATTATAAAAAATAAATTAAAAAAAAAAAGAAAAAAAAAAAGAAAAAAAGAAAGAAAGAAAGAAAAGAAAAGAAAAGAAAAACAGAAACGAAAAAAAGAAAAGAAAAAAGACACTACTTACATCAAAAGAAAAGTTTCTCATTATTGACTTCTCAATCCAACAACCATCACATCACAGCTATGATAGTTAAAACTTAAAACCCCTGCTCCCCAACCACCTAAAAAAGTATGGCATAAGTTGTTGAATTGTGGCATTACTAAGATAAGATGGAGAGGAAACAAAAGTACTGAGTGGTGCAGAAATAAAAAAGGAAAAAAATTACTAGGTGATATATTAATTCCAAACAAAACTACCGAGGATGGAACAGCCAGCAACAAGACATAGCAAACTTGAGCAAAATCGCATTAAACTACAACAAAAGATTTAAGTCGATGCAAACTAATACCAAATTTGGAACAAAACAAGTTCTTTCTAAATTTTTTTCTTTTCCTAGGGAATAAAGAAACTGCTCTGCAGTACTCCATAATTCCAAAAAGGATCTTTAAAGCTCTGCTTAATAAAAAAATCCAAGTACTTTGCCCCCAACATTCTTTCTCCTTGCTTCTTCGTGGTCCATTATTCCCGCAGATGTGGTCAGCACAATATATCCAAACTGCAAAAGTCATACACCATGTAAGCAAAAACCGTCTCTTGCTAAAAAAGTAATGCCCTTTGTTTTGTGAACAATAAATTGTAATGAACTCATTTAGTAAGGAATTGAACACATCCCATTATAGGTTCATGTAATTTAATGTCCATCACATTATCTAAATGGTCACTCCAACAAATGCATGTGCTTCACACTAGGGGTGGCAATATGTGGCACAAGCCATGACCCAACACGAACTTGATGCGAAATTAGCGGTTTGAATTTGATATAGAAGGTTCGGGTCAAAACGAGTTGACCCGTTAAGATATGATTAATAAAAAGGTCAACCCACTTAACCCAAAATCAACTAGCAACAATCCATTTAAATTTTATTATCATTGGATTGTAATATTGGTATTTCAAAATATGCTTATGTTTTTAGTGTTGGGGTTGTAATTATGAACCTTATTTGTTATTGTTGGATTTGTAATAGTGGTTTTATTATAGGTTAAAATCTGAAAAATCTTGATATATTTTGTTAATATGTAGTCTTATTATTTATCTTTTTGAAATATTGTGACTACTAATAAATATAGATTTTAACTTTTATGTTAAATTATGTTAATAAGATCAAATGGGTTAAGTGGGTTAGTTTAAACCATTTACATGAAACAGGTTTAAATGAGTCGTGTCAGGACTCATGCAAACCAGTTTCTAATTAATTATTAAACGGGTCAAAATGGGTGACACAGCACGACCCATTTTTTAAACGGGTCATGTTAGGTTTTGAAAATAAGACCCGTTTAGCTTAATGGATCGGGTTAGGGTTGACCCATATAGTCAAATGTCTATGACTTGACACAACCTGTGAACGCAAATTGCCACCCCTACTTCACACAAACAACAGCCCACAATCACTTCCCCTATACAAACCCCACACACATGCCACACCATGAGAGATGGAGTCATTCGTTTATGAGCCTGCGTCACCGCATCAGACCTCTCCAAACTTCTAAAAATCTCCAATTTGCACAGTAGACTTCATTGTATTAATTAGGCAAATGGCACCCATTTATGCAGCATGTGATCCATGGGTTTGCAAACATGTAATTTTTCCAACAAAATATACAAGATTATGCTACAAATTTAAAAAGAAAAAGATATGACCCCATGTTTTAGTTGCATCTCTTCCATCGATATTCATTCTTCATTCATTTCTTAGAAATGATTTTCCTTGAGCATAGAGAGCAAGCAATCCCATTAATGATAATATTTTCATTAAAAAACAAGTCTGATCATAGAAAAGATTCTCTATGTATGCTGAAATAATAATAACAACAGCAGCAGCAGCAACAGATAAGAAGGTATCGAGGCTAACCTGTCTTGAAGGAAGCAGCCTGGCAGTCCAGCCCTCAATCTCTTTGACACCAACATCAAAACGAGGACTTATAACACCACACTTGTTCAGCCTTCCATTCAATTCAACGACAATCTTGCCAGATCTGTGATCATCAACAAACTCAAATTCCCCAATATAACCTACAAGATCGGGTCAGAGTGACTTAAATTAGAACTCATCATACACGAAAAAGGGGAAAACATGAGAGGATAAATGAGTGCAATCGAACAAACCATGCTTCTGCATGACCAGCAGAAACTTGATAATCACTTTAGAGGACGGCCTAATCATGACCTGTCTTTTTCCAATCTTCTCAGCATTGTACATACTCTTGAGAGCATCATTCAACACACTGACTCTCACCATCCTCCCAAATTCAAGCTGCTCAAAAAGGTAGCACCCAAAATCGATTGATTAACAAAAATAAACACTTGATATTAACAAATCAATAAGCATTCACGCAGTCTGCATCGAATACAACAACGAAATGTACAAAACCGAGCCGAATAAAAGTATATCATCCATTCAGTAGGGGCAATCAACATGAAAAAACCAAAATTATCTCCGTAGATGCTAGTTCTTACCAGCAGATTAATCAGTCAGTTGATGCACAAGATCAAATCTAACACAAACAAAGCGGTATTCGTTTTCCTTAATTTGTTACTCACCGAATCAAAGTCAGACTCAACCCCAAAGCATCAAAGTGATCTAGCTATTCTAATATGATTTATCTTACAATGAGCAAAACAAAAATCGGAGAGAGAGAGAGAGAGAAGGATCCAGTGAGTCTAAAGTTGGAAGAAGATAGGTTTACCTGAGAGCAGAGACAACGGCCGCGTCTGAGAGCTTGAGGTTGAGGGTGGGAGTGAGGATACAAGACAAATGGGCTAGGGTTCGGGTTATGGTGGTTTTGTTTTGCGAAAGTATCCTAAGGATTTGGGGCCCTATACATTTCAGAAAGCATTGGCGTTGGAGGTTCCATGATTGGTTAGACTCAGGCCGGGCTAGAGCCTGGGATAACCTCACGGCATGGGCCATGGACCTGGACTTGACACGGGCCTGGTAGAAAAGAATATGTGGCAGGCACACCGATTAATTAATGGAAAATGCTAGACTTACCATTGGATTCTACCGCTTGTTCTTACCGCTGTGTTTTTTTTATTTTTTTTTATTTATTTTTTTACTTAATGATTAAGTAAATATTTTTTAAAAATATTTTAATTTTTTTTATTTTTTTAAAAATATTTAAATATATTAAAAAAATACATATAAATAAATACTTAAAAATAAAAAAATTCTATAACACTAGCAGGAGCCCAGCGGGAGCTCCCAGCGGTGCGTGTAGCACCGCCCTTAATTAATTGATGGAAAACTATGGCCTTACCCCAATATAAATGGATCGAGATTGCACCAGTTAAGCAAGAGCATCCACGTCCCGTTTTTCAAAAAAATTTCTAAATTTTCTCTCTTTACGATCATAACTACTCAGTGTTTTGTCTTTTTCTATTACTCTTTAGCAAATAATTTTAACACGACTCCGAAAATTATTTTTTTGTCGATGATGTCATCAAATTTTCAAAATTATTACAATTTTAAAAATAATATAAATTTCCCTCAAAATATTTACCTTTTCCAATGGTATTGTTTTGTATTAGTTATATTTTAAATAGTAATATATTTGTCCTTCTTTTATGGACATATTTTTAAACAGTAATATTTTAGCTTATAAATAAGAGTAATTGTTCTTTCATTGACATTTAGAACCACCTAAGTTTCATGTCAAATTAAGAGAATTCTCATTCTGATTTCATTTTCCACTCCCTTCTTAAATGGCTTATTCTTTCTTTTGCAAATTGTTATTTTACTTAGACTCTAAAGATTAGTTAGAGATAGTTCTTAATGAGATCAACATCCCATCATAGTAGTACTCATCAACGTTGTAAGTCTACTAGGCATGATCATTTAGAAGAGCACGAATAGTTATTTCGCGATTATTTGACAGAATCACCAATATATTGCTAGAATCTATTTTAAAAGAGACTTTCTATAGGTTGTGAACTTTTCTTCGTATTCAACATGAGGTAGAGGTTCATGAGCCTTACTTTACCCAAATAAGACATAATGCTGAAAGACTTAGTTCATCTTCCATGCAAAAGATAATTGTTGCACTTAGAATGCTTGCGTATGAAGTAACTGCTGATTTCATAGATGAATACATACGAATTGAAGAAAGCACCCAATGGAGAGCTTGAAAAAATTTGTGGCTGCCATCATAAATAACTTTTCCAATGAATATTTAAGGTCTCCAAATGGCAATGATATTGCTCAAGTGATCTTAGTTGGTGAACAATGTGAACTCCCTGGAATGCTAGAGAGCATTAATTACATACATTGGAAGCCGAAAAATTATCCGGCTGGGTGAAAAGGTATATACTTAAGTCATAGTCATGAACCAACTATTATCTTATAAGCAGTGATATCATATGATCTTTGGATATATCATGCATTTTTTAATTACCCGATTCTCATAATAATATCAATGTGCTAGAAAAATCTTTTATTTTCACTGAGCTAGCCCGATGGAGTGCTTCTCCAATCAATTACTCAATTAATGGTAATGAGTACAATATGAGGTACTACCTTGTCGATGGTATTTATCCAAAATGATCAACATTTGTTAAGATGATCACATCCCCACAAGGGCAGAAAAATAAATATTTTACAGAAACACAGGAATTGGCAAGAAATGATATAAAGCGTGCATTTGGAGTTCTTTAACAACACTTTGCAATAGTTCGTGGACTAGCTCGAACGTTCAAAACCAATGATCTTAAAAAAATTATGAAAGCGTGCATAATTCTACATAGCATGATTATCAAAGATGAGCAAGATGACAATCACGTTCCCGACTTCGAGTACAAACAAGTTGATGATAGTCCTCCTACT
This sequence comes from Carya cathayensis, assembly GCA_011037825.1. NCBI lineage: Eukaryota > Viridiplantae > Streptophyta > Magnoliopsida > Fagales > Juglandaceae > Carya > Carya cathayensis. The sequence continues at coordinate 137,772 of QGSO01000963.1, read as the reverse complement.
CTGTCACGCAATCATACAACTAAACTTATGGAGTTCATTCAATGTTATCATCAAATTAGAGACAATTCAACACATTATCAGCCCTAACTAGACCTAATTAAGCATTAATGCAATTATATAGCCATACTTAGAAATATTTGGAGCTAAAGTAATATCTATTTCACAAGATCCTTGCTGTTTCCATTCCTATGTAATATATATTGTATCAAATTAATATTTGTAATATCTGTTGAAACATTATATTATTATGTTACAAACATTATCCTCATATAATATGCATCCAAAACTAAGTATAGTTACATGCATCCAACGTAAGAAACGTTGTCCAACATTCACAATATCCTCAAAAGATAGAAAAAACCATTTTACCTAATTTACAAATTAACCAATGCTTGCCATTGGTGAAAAGTGTCACAATAATTAACTTAGTTACAACAAATTAACCAACAAAATAACAAAGTGTCACTGCTCCTCCCTATTCTTTATGAATTCTAATAAGAGCCTTGATATTCTTTACCGGATGGTTGTATTTTTGTGGTTCTATAGATTGCAGCCAGTTAATTACATTACTAAAAAACTTGTTTCTAATTAAACTAGCATATGATGTTGCAGCTCTTTGTATAGATAATGCAAGAGTTAAGAAGTTATGGATAAAAAGTATAGGACGGGATGGCATGGGAAGCCCTTCTCTCTCTAATAAACCATACATTTTTTAAGCCAGAGTATTCCGCTTTTTCTTTATATAATTATTGCACATGCATTTCTTTTAGGAGAATCAAGCACGCGTCTTTCACACGCATGCTTTACTACTTCTATAAAAAAAAATGAGACCTTTGCAACCACCCAATAAAGGAGTAGAAAGAGCTAAGGTCCTTTGAACTAGATGGCATAAGACCTAGTCTCTAAATGGGAGAATCAGGTTCGAACTCCCCACGTCTATATAAAAAATAAATAAAAATTTAAAGAAGTAGAGTTCCTCTCATAAACAACCCTTACTATAAGGTAACTCTTTTCTACCTTGAGAGGGAGTCATGAATTCCATCTCAAATGAAGGTGGAGACCTCCTCACCTGGTGCAAAACAACCTCCACTTGAGTTCTTCTCTAATTTTCTTATTTTATTTATTTATTTATTTTAGCTTTTATTGTTTGCCTTGGAAGTATAATAAACAAGAATATGAAGTTGACACGAGCTAAATACACATGTTGAAATTATAGTTATTGGTATTTTTTTCAACTAAGGATGAATGCTAATAGTATGGTCGTATTATCGATGGTGGTGTCTAGATGGAGATGCATTGCTTGAAGAAATTCAACAATGTCAAGAACAACAATAAGTACAAAAAACAGAAATAAAGAAAAGAATTTATGTGTTAAAAGAATAACAGAAACTCGAAATGGAGAAATGAAATGGAGTAAAATCTCGTTCTCATTGATAATCTACTAATGATACAAAGTTACTGATATATATATATATATATACATTACAAAAGCAGGAAAGACAGAGTCCTAAAATTAACTTTTGATCTTCTATTGAGTTACAAGTAATCATCTGCAGCAGTATGGACAACATGGAGAGGTAATGCTTTACATCGAGCTTCCTGACATTTCTGCTATTGTGCATTCTATGCAAGCAAGTAATTCACAACTTAGTCTTGCTTTTTTGTGCCAATGCTTTTCTTCTTTTGCTACTGCCTTTTTATTTCTTGTGTGCTGCATAATGATTTTCATCTACTTTTGTTGCTGTATGTACTTCTTATGTTCTGCAGTTTCCTCATGTCCTTTTTGCTTATAATCATTCTCATCATATTTCATTTCATGAGACTCCCCCTCAAGACGGGCATAGATGTTTAGGATTTCCATCTTTGACAGTAGAAATTGAAAAAGAGAAGATGATAAAGCCTTAGTGAAGATGTCTGCCAATTGGAACCTTGAGGCTATGTGGACAGGAGTGATAACTCCAGCTAGGATCTTTTCTTGAACAAAATGGCAGTCCAGCTCTATATGCTTAGTCCTTTCATGGAAGATATGGCTCTTTATGAAGTGGATAGCTGCTTGGTTATTACAGAATAAGAGAGCAGATTGTGCATGGTTGATGTTGAATTCTTTTAACAAACCAAGAAGCCACATGATTTCACAACTTGTGGAAGCTAATGCCCTATATTCTGCCTGAACTAAAGACCTAGAAATAGTCACTTGTTTCTTTGATTTCCAATTTATCAATGAATCCCCAATGAATATGCAAAAACTTGTAACAAACCTCCTAGTCTCAGGGCAAGCAACCTAATCAGAATCACTCTATGCCTTTAAGTGTAGAGATGATCTCGATGACAAGAAAATCCTCTGGCCTATGGAACCTTTGAGATATCTGAGAACTCTATAAGTTGAGTGCAAATGAGTTTGTGAAGGTTTGTTCATAAATTGGCTTAGAACATTCACAGAATAAGTGATGTCTGGTCTGGTGATGGTTAAGTAAATGAGCCTTTCAATGATTCTTCTATAGGCTGTAGGGTCTTGCAGAATTTCATTTGTGGTGTGGCTCAACTTGTGGTTCAACTCAATGGGTGTAGAGTATATTTCCTTTGACAGATATTGATTCCAGAAGATGACCTTGCAACCTCTAATCTTAGGAAATATTTAAGTGGTCCTAGGTCTTTGATTTTGAACTTTCTGTGAAGATGAGCTTTGAGTGAATCAACTTCTTCTTAAGAATTATGTCCCACTATGATATCACATACATTAGGAGTGCTATGAACCCTTTTTGACTTACTTTAGTGAAAAGAGAATAATCAGATTTGGATTGATGAAATCTAATGAAAGTGAGTGAATTAGAAAACTTTGAGAACCATTGCCTCGATGCTTGTTTAAGTCCATAGAGGGACTTATTTAGTTTGCATACTAATTTCTCCCCTTCAATCTGCTCTCTATGGAGTTGGTATCTTGGTGGAATCTCCATATAAACTTCCTCATCAAGATCCTCATGTAAGAAGGCATTATGGACATCTATTTGAGACAAAAACCAGTTGTGAATAGAAGCTAAGGCAAGAAAGACATGAACTGTGGTAAGTTTGGCAACTGGACTGAATGTTTTTTGGAAGTCAAAACCTTTTCTTTTAGTATATCCCTTGGCTACAAGTCTAGTTTTGTGTCTTTCAAGAGAACCATTAGATTTTAGTTTCACTTGTAGACATATTTACAACCAATGACAATTTTATTAGGGGGAAGGGAAGTAACAGTCCAAGTGTGATTGTCCTCTAAGGCATCGAGTTCAGCTTGCATGGCATCTTACCAATGCTTAAATCTCATAGCTTCATTATAGAAGTTAGGTTCAAAGAGTAATGAGAGGGAAACATAAAAAGATTGGTGAGAAGGGGAGATATGTCTATAGGTTAGGTGATGATTGATTGGATGAAGTGTGAAGGCTGGAGAATATACATTGAGGGGTAGGGATTCTGCTATCTAGCAGTGGTATTGATGGAGATAGGCAGGTTGATGTCTATCTCTGGTGGACCTTTAAAGAGGGAGGGTGGCAACTATCTCAACAGAAGAGGGTGTGAATGAGTCAGGGTGGGTCAAGAGAGGGATTGAATCAAAAGGTGTAGCAGGTAAGGATGATTCAAGATGAGGTGATTCAGTTGGGAAACATTGGATGTATTAGATTGTAAAACAGGAGAGGGTGTGAAGGAGTCAGCTGGTGGTGCAGGAGGTAAAACCAGATTATGGGAAAAAGATGAATGAATGTCTAGAGAGGGATGAGAGGTAGAGAGTGAATGAGAATGGAATGGAAAGATGGATTCATGGAAGATTACATTCCTAGAAATGAAGGTAGAATGAGTCTCTATGTCATAAAGCTTGTAACCTTTGACATTTGCAGGGTATCCTAGGAAATACAAGGTCTAGCCCAAGGTTCAAATTTGGTTCTGTGTTGCTTGGTAGTGCTAGCATAACTTAGGCAACCAAAGACACGAAGATGAGTATAGAAAGGTGGTGATGAAAAGAACATTTCATGGAGAGTCTTATTAGAAATGAGGGGTGTAGGGATTCTATTGATGAAGTAGGCTGCAGTTAAGATGGTATCTCCTAAAAAACGGGTAGGTAATGCAGCTTGAAAGGGAAGAACTCGAACAACATTCAAAAGGTGTTGGTATTTCCTCTCAACAACACCATTTTGTTGAGGGGTATACGCACATGATTTTTGGTAAATAATGTCATGGTTCTTATAAAAATCAACCATATCAAATTCAAGGTCATTGTCAGTTATGATCTTCTTAACTTTGTTATCGAATTGAGTGCTTATGAGGTAAAAAAAAGATTGCAAGATAGGTCTTGTATCTGATTTGAGTTTAATTAGAAAAACCCAAGTGACTCTTGAATAATCATCAACAATAGTTAAGAAGTAATGAAAGCCTTGAATTGATGCTTGAGAATATGGGCCCCATATATCACAATGTATTAAATCAAAAGGAAGTAAACTAGTGGATACACTTGAAGGAAATGAAAGATGTTTTTGTTTGGCCAAATGGCAGATTTTACAATGAGATTGATTCTTGGACTTTACATCAAGAGTATGAGAATGAATTAAATTAATCTTTTGTGGAAATAAATGTCCTGATCAAAAGTGTCATATATCAAAATCTTGGTGTATAGCTGCTTGGTTGACTTGAGTTTGATTGGAGAGAGTTGAAGAAGAATTGATATTGTTGTCATGAGAAGAAGGCAAAAGATAGTAGAGGCCAAAATGAACTTTAGCAAGTCCAATTGTCATCCATGAAGAGAGGGCATGAATTAAGCATAGGTTTTTTGAGAATAACAGACATGTATATGGTCTTTGAGTGAGCTTACTAACATAGACGAGATTGAAGGTGAATGAGGGCACACATATGACATCAGTGAGCAGCAGGGAGTCTGATAATTTAACAGTGCCTATGTGTGTGACTTGAGCCTTTGTACCATTTGGGAGTTGTACAAAAGCTTGTATGCAAGAAGAGGGTTTATCAAGAAAAGAGGTGGAGCAAACCATGTGATCAATGGGTCCTGGGTTCATGATCCATGGTGTGTTGTAAACATCAGAGTGCTTAGATTGAGAGAATGAGTTGTGTTTGTGAGGATGTACAGTATTGAATTGAGAATAATTAGTGAAAGTGGAGAGACAATGATAGTTACCTGCTAGGTTTGAGTAAGGAATGGTCGAGGGATTTGGTTTTGAAGTTGCTGGTTTGATAGGGGTTGGAGTAGGTGGTATAGGCTTGTTTTGTTCCAAGTTCAGTTGGAGATATTGAGCATTGACAAGATCCATAAGATGTTGTGCTTGTGCCTGAGAGAGGTTCAACTGAGAGACACTTGGAGTAGGTGCTTCATAAGGTGAACTAGCAATCTGAGTAGTAACTTGATTTGCAGAATAAGGTGCAACAGAGGTTCCTTTGGGTTTGGTAAACTTGAAGTTTGGTGGGAATCCCACCAACCTGTAGCATTTATCTTTTGTGTGCCCAGCCTTGCCACAGTGGTAGCAAACCAACTTTGACTTATCCCTTTTCTTTGGGAAATTTTGGTAGGCATGTAAGGCAAAAGGTTCTGGGGTAGGTAAGGCTGTGTTCCTTGCTTGTCTCTGTCTTTTCTTTTGCAAAATTAGTGAGAAATTCTTATCCAATGATCTGTCCCCTTATAGCATCATAGCTGTCGTCTAAGCCCATTAAAAACTTAAACACATAATCTCATTGTTGGACTTCACCAACATTTTTTAAGGCATCACAGGTACATTTACCACAAGAGCAACATGGAAGAGGCCTATAACTATGTAATTCTTCCCAAATAGCAATAAGTTGTGTGAAATAATCACTTACATAGAGGTGTCCTTGTACAATGCCACTAAGCTTGTGTTAGAGGAGATAGATTTGAGCCTCATCATGTTGTGCAAAATGTTCTTTAAGCTTGTCCCAAACCTCTTTTGCTAAAGTCATGAAAAACAAATTAGGTGCAATGTCTTTTAAAACAGAATTCAAAATCTATGCAAGGATGATGAATTGTATCTTAACCATGAAATATAGGAATGGTCTGATAAGTCAGGGGTGGTGATGGTGCCATCCAAGAAAGCTGACTTATTCTTGATGGAAATGGAAAGTAAAAATGACCTGCTCCAATAAATGTAGTTTGAACTAGTTAATGGAGGTGATATAACAACAATGTTAGCATTGTCACTATGATGTAAGAAAAATGGACTATTTGGATTCTCAACGGAAGGAGGAGAAGAGGAAGAGGAGGATTTCATGATTTATGAGGTGAAGTCTATTTGTGAGCTTAAGGAAACACAGCAGGAGAAATTTCCTGCTCTGATACCATGTTAAAAGAAGAACAAAAACTCAAAATGGAGAAATGAGATGGAGAAAAATCTCATTCTCATTGATAACCCACTAATGATACAAAGCTGTTGATATATATACACATTACAAAAGCATGAAAGAAAGAGTCTTAAAATTAACTTTTGATCTTTTATTGAGTTACAAGTAATCATTTGTAGCAGTATGGACAGCCTCGAGAGGTAATGCTTTACATCGAGGTTCTTGACATTTTTACTATTGTGCATTCTGTGAAGCTATGTAATTCACAACTTAGTCTTGCTTTTCTTCTTTTGCTGCTGCCTTTTTATTTCTTGAGTGCTGCAGTATGCTTTTCATCTACTTTTGCTGCTACATGTATTTCTTGTGTGCTGCAGTTTTGTTACTTAGTTTCCTCATGTCCTTTTTGCTTATATCATTCTCATCATATTTCATTTCATGAGAGTAGACTACTTCACGAGTCCTAAGGAGGTAAATACACTACAAATTATCTATACAGCTCTTCTATAGACAACTGCCTGTGGGAAACCTTCGCGGCATCGTCTGATGTGGTAGTATTTAAAAAGAAAAAAAATCACAACCAGAAACAGTGAAGGCTGAGTATTTCTCAGTTGAAGACAGGCTACAAATTGCAAGAATGAAAATCACAAATCGTTAAAGGTTTCAAAAGGTTCCAAAGGTCGGCAAGAAAAATCTATTCCTTTATTAAGCCACCATGAAATCCCTAGTAAACTATTCAAAACCACCATTGCTATAAACTTTTGTATTTAGCATATTTGAAAGTCCTTGCAAAAAACTCTTGAGCCCAGAAGTGATAAAAAAAAAAATCAAAGCAAAACTTCATTAAAAAACTTTTGAAGACGAAATAAAAAACGACACCAGGAACCCCAATTGAAAACTTCATCAAATAAGCCCAAAGGAAAACTCAAAAGGCCAAGCAACTGAGCAAGTAACCTGTGAACTGAAAATCACATTAAAAGAAAAATTGGCTGAAATAAAGAGGAAGGTGATCACTTTTTTGTTCCATTTTGCCCCTCAGCTCTTTCTTTTTCCTTTTCTTTTCCAAAATAGCTTCTTTTCATCCTACATATGCTTGGCGAGAAAGTGGAGGGAAAATAAAAAGTTGAGGTTTTGAGTCTCTTCTAGTTGATATCCATCCCTTGAATTTTTATAATTGAAAACTAAACAATATATGATTAAAGACCTCGTTTGGTTGCACAGATAAGATGAGATGGAAATTAAAATTTGAATAAAATATTGTTAGAATATAATTTTTTAATATTAATTTTGTTTTGAGATTTAATTGTTTATTATATTTTGTATAGGAGTTTGGAAAAATTGTAATGATTAGATGAGATGAGATAGTTTGTGAAAACAAACGATTTTTTTTTTCCCAGCCATTCCATTTCTAAATTTCTTGGACAAAATAATATTGTTTGGTCTATGAAATTTCTCGTGTAGAAATGTTTGTGTATTCTTAATCTTCTTTTGTCTTTATTTTTGTCTTCAAAGACGTATGTCAATATTTTGTAGGAAATTTCCTTTGTGTTTGGGTGAACCAAAGAAGGAATTTACAGTTTATAGCTTCCTGGGTTTATGTTGTTTGGATTCTAATTGTTTCTAACTTTTGGAGTTTTGAGACTGAAAAAACTGAAAGGAATGGGGACAACAAAGCTCAAAGGATGGGTTTGATGACGGGTTGGGTTTGGGGTTTGAAGCGGGATAGGGACAACTTTTGCCCAAATGAAATCCTAATTAAAAAAAAAAGGATCTATTGATGTCTGATATACTTTGATGTACTTTTTCATCAGATTTCTAGCTTTGCACGATCAACTTATTAATGCTATTGGGGAAGTTTATTTTTGTTAAAGAAAAATATTGTATGTAACCGGCCGTTGCAACCGGCATGTAGTTACCACATCATTTTAATGAAACGGTGTGTTCCATTAAAATGAGAGACAAAAATTGAGAGACCAAATAAAAAAGATGGGGCTGAGTGAAACAGTGTGTTTCACTTAATCTGTCAAAACACACCGTTTTGCAATGGGGGCCTCTGCCACTCCTCCCTTATCACTTCCCCTTGGCCTTAATACCATCGACGTCCCTCTCCTCCCTGAATCCGGCGACCTCTCTTCATTGCCATGAAATGTGACAAGTCAAAACTCGATAATCAAATTTATTACTTCAAATGTATATATATTTTTCTTTAAAAAATTACAAGTTCCAAGGACCAATGAAATGTTATCGATTTATTAAGCTATGAAAATAGATTAAGAATTTTTATTATAATCTTGATTTATTTTAAGTACAGATTACAATTCTTAGAATTTGTTTAAAATTACAACCGTTTCTAAATTTTTTTAAGTATTTCCAAATTATTTTACTGCCTGTATGCGTGATGCCTATCCTTTTATGGTTGAGTTTAAGGTTTGATTTGATTATACAAAATTAAATTATATCATATGAATTATATTACTTAAGAACACTTTCAATAGCTCATGTATAATAGAAAAAATATAAAATATTTGAAAGAATGTTTATAAAATAAGTTCCATCCAATTAGATAAAAGATTTTATGAAATACAAGTTGTTACAGTAACCCACTATATATAACGGGTACTGTTTATTATTGAAATAATTTTTTAATTATTTATACTTCATTTACTCTCTCTTTTCCTTTTACTTTTTTTACATTTCAATACAAATTCTTTTACATTTCCTTTTAATATTATTTATCCAATTTTTTCATATTTGATTTGATTTTTTGATTTTTATTTAACTTATATAATTTTATTTGATGTTTATAGGATTGATTATATTATATTATATATAATAATATATTGTAAATATAAAAAAATAAGTAATGTTAAGCACCACACCACTATTTTACTTGCATCCTACCATACATGATGTAACGTATTTATCAACATTTGATAATAAAAAATATGTAATAGATGTGCTGCATCTTATTTGGTTGGATGCAAATGAAATAATAGTATGGTGTATAAAATTTTCTTAAAAGAATATATGGATATTACAAATTTATAGAAAAGATATGTTTAAAAAAATATTATTTAAATGATATGACGAAAAAATAAGTAAGTTGATGAATGATTTATTGTAAAAATCAGTATCTAAAATAGAAAAAATGAATTTTAATAACGTATTTTGAAGGATAAAATGAAATAATATATAAAATAAAAAAAATGAATTTTAATAATAAATTTTGAAATATAAAATGAAAAAACCATGAGTAATCCAAGGTCGCCTCAGAATTTTTCCTTACAAATATTTTACGACATTGACGTAATTTCACCGAAAACGAAAGTAGGCGCTTCCTCATTTTCAAACGGTACCGCGCAAGCCAAAACAAACGAAAAATAAAATAAAATAAAGTTACCGCGCGAGCCAAACACGTCACGGAAATTTCGCGAGCTAAAGCATCTCAACTGTCGATTTACTAGTCCGCTGGAAATCCATCAACGGTCCATAAACACTCCACATCATCAATCTGCGTGAAAGCTCCATTATCCAATGCCAATCCACTGTGTCTCTCTATATAAACTCTTTCCCAACCCCTACTCTTACATCAAAACCCTTATCGTAAAAGATTCGCTTCTTGCTACATTTACCGTTGATTTTCTTCTTTAACCTTTTAGAAATTCCCGATGGCCCCCAAAGCTGAGAAGAAGCCAGCCGAGAAGAAGCCCGCCGAGGAGAAAAAATCCACCGTGGCGGAGAAGGCACCGGCCGAGAAGAAGCCGAAGGCCGGGAAGAAGCTCCCGAAGGAAGGTGGTGCCGGTGCTGCCGACAAGAAGAAGAAGCGTACCAAGAAGAGCGTGGAGACCTACAAGATCTACATCTTTAAGGTGCTGAAGCAGGTTCATCCGGACATCGGGATCTCCAGCAAGGCTATGGGGATCATGAACAGCTTCATAAATGATATTTTCGAGAAGCTGGCCCAGGAGGCCTCTCGACTCGCCAGGTACAACAAGAAGCCCACCATCACCTCCCGGGAGATCCAGACCGCAGTGCGCCTCGTGCTACCTGGTGAGCTCGCCAAGCACGCCGTTTCTGAGGGGACCAAGGCGGTCACCAAGTTTACAAGCTCTTGAAGATTTGGCTGTGACAGTTGCTGATCTGATTACGTTTGTCTTTGCCTAGGGTTAGGATTAGGGTTGGTGGATGGATGTTCTTTAGTTTCAGTTTCCTCTGCTTACCTTTATTATGGTTTGTATGTGAAGTTGGATCTGCTCGATCCGGTTTGTGTATGGTAGAAACTGAATTTGAAAAGTTTTTATTTTTGTTTCCATATCGGTGATATGTCCAATTCTATTGCGAATTTGGTTTCTTGAATTGACTTATCCCAAATGTGTAAGGTGTACGACAAAAATTGCTCTTGTTGGGATGTTTCCTTGGTATGTGGCGTTTTGGTTACGGGTTGGAATTTTGCGTAGGTGTGAAGATTGTGGTCAAGAGAGGGTAAAAGCCTGAATGAATCGAGTATTGCTTCAAGAACGAGAATCGAGTATTGCTTCAAGAACGAGAAAGTTGGAGATAAGGGTCATTATAATATTTTATGCAGACTCCTGGGATGGCTTATAAGGAACGATTTCCAGTTACTTGTTGCTATAAGTAGAATGAAAACTACCTTAAAGTTGCCCTGCCCATAGCAAGTTCTTGAATTGCCAACAGCTCAAGTAAGTGGAAGAGTGAAAACTGCGTATCATTCACATCAGTGGTAATAAAAGGCTGACAGAGTTACCAGACCAAGATCTCGGATTCCCTTTTGGCCTGAACCTTTTTCCTTCCCATTTTCGCACTTCATGTTCAATGATACTGTGTTTCTTTACAGCTGCCATGTTTTCTTGAAGTAATTCGCAGAGTGCGTGCTTGAACTTGAAGTCTCCAAGCATTTTATCATGGATGCAATTGATTCATTCCAGGTTACAAATGATTTTTGTAGTGCTAAACGTTATGCAATCTGATAAAAAGTGAATAAATTATTAAATATTAGACTCATATGAATAATAATAATAATAATAATACATATAATTTTTAAATAATTATGTAACATTTGTGCATTTATGACTTCACGCAGTATTATTTGATTTTAATTTATAAATAAAAAATAGGATTGAGTAAAAATCAATATAAATATAAAGCATAGGAGCTATCATAGTAATTTATTATTAGTTTGTATTAATGTTTATAATTATATAGATTGTTATAAACATCACACCTTAAATTTGTATTCTAGGCATTAGGCTTTTCATTTGAAATAGTTTCAATTTATTTTATTTCATCTCAATATTTAAATATAAATATTATTTTTAATTTTTAATTATTCATTTAATTATTATAATTTTTCTAAACTTTGAAATAAAATATAAAAAAGAAATTAATTTTTAAAATTTTAAAATAAAAATAATATTCAAAACATGTAAAAAGAAACAAACAGCAAATGCTGCCTAGGGATAGGTACATAAATTTATTTTCATTAACACGAATAAAAGCGTAACCAGAGATTGTATTTATGGGTGTAAGACTATCAGTTTAAATGGGAAAAACTGATTGGACTGAATGGTTCGATCCGAATCTGACCTAACCAATAGTCTTATTAGTCAATCTCAATGTGTGGATTTTTTGTACCGGATCAGATCAAGACCAACCGAGTGTATATATAGTTTTACATATTTTATATATAATATTATTTTATATAGTATTTGTATAAATTAATTATGTAATTTTTATAATCACCATTAACCTCATGTACAATGAAATTATCTAATATTTATTAACCATATATAAAATGTTAAAGAGCACTTAATATTAATTTTATTAATTTAATTAATTTTTTGTATTGGTTTTTTTGGCAAAAAAGAATAGAAGAAAAAAGATTCCATGAACTGAAAAAATTGATAGCTAATGGTTCGGTACAACAAAAATAATGTACCAAAATTTTTTATGTGATCTCTCCAGAATGGGACCAGACCTATTACACTTGTCACAGACATTCAACTTCGAAAATCCATAGCTAGAATTGGACGTTTGAATAATATTTGACCGAATGGCATATAAAAATATAAAATTGCACAATAATCATCCTATTATTGAGTTAAAAATTGGTGAATTATAATGCAATTGTTATTGTTCTTATTTTCAACTCCATTTAGCTATGAAGTATGAACCCCTTTTCATGTTTTCCTCGTACATAATTCTCTAAAAAAATCATATTTTGAAAAGGAGAGATCCTTTTGTCTTACCATAGTTCGCTGTGGATTTTGCAGACTATGTTGACAACATTGGGTGGTATTCTTGATCATTATTTCAATGCACCTTATCTGTGTATTTGATCATCGCTGTGCTTTTCATTTGTGTTAATTGCTTATCTCTATAGCAATTATCTCTATAGTTTGATGAAAATCTTGTTGATTCTATGTACAATTGTTTGCTTCAATGAAAAACTTCATGATCATATTTGGGGCAACTCGTTTGGATTCAAAAAGTATCTCGCTCATCCCATCTTATAACTTCTTTAAATTTTCACGCAAAATATAATAAATAATTTAATTTTTTCTAAATGTGTTAAATCGTGTTAACGGGTCGTGTTTGTGTCGTGTCAAAGCATGTATATTATACTATATAGGTCAACCCTAACCCAACTTGTTAAATTTATCGTGTCAAAATCTCAAATTCTAATATGACCCATTAACATAACGGGTCGTGTCATGTCAACCCGTTTTGATCAATTAGTAAATATTACAAAATATGTTAACATGACACAATACAACTTGTTTCAAATTGTTTATGTAAATGAGTTGAATAGGTCTGAAATTAATCTGTTTGACTTTATTAAATTTAGCAGAATTTTAAATAAATGTTAAAATCACAATATCTATAAAACTTATAAAACTAACTACAAGTCCAAACTTACAATCCAAATAATAAAAATATTAAAATTAAAATTCTAACAATTTTACTTTTAGGTATAAAGATATAATTATAATTTTAACTTTCTTAACGTGTTATAATGGGTTGACTCGTTATCAACCCATTAAACAATCTGTTTTAATAGATCAACCCATTTTGACCCGAATCTGTTAAAACTAAACCCTAACTTACTATTATCATGTCGTGTTCGTATTGAGTTAACGGATCGTATAATATATTATCACCCATAATTTTTTCAAGTCCCAAATCAATTTTTTCAAATTCTAAAATAATAATAATATTTAAAAATAATATTTTAATAATATTTTATTCAATTTTTATTTTTCATCTAATCCATCTCCTTTTAAAATCCAAACGAAGTTCCAAGTCCCATTTCTCATTTTTCATATAAGTTTTGCACTCATGTGAATTGCAATCATTGTTTCAGTTTGCATCTTAAACTTAAAAACTGTCAATTCAGAGAAGGAACCTAGCAATGATGGTTGGAAGAAAACGAAGATAGGTAGGAGAAAGTATGAAAAGAAAAAATACCACAGAACTGATTCACATTGTAATAAATGATCCACCATCCTTTTTTTAAACAAGTAATTTATAAGTTTTGTTCATAATAAGAAATGATATTTACAGTCGTAGTTGTGCAAGTGCAATCTCTTTAAAAGAAATAAATTAATATGAAACCCACATGAAAAAAAATTTATTTTTTAATCATAAACTTTACTCTTTTTTAAAACGATCGCATGACATTTACACACTTTACGATTATATGTAAAAATACTTATTCATAAGAGGAGTGCTACACAACCTCCCAACACTCCACACTCCACTTTTTTTCAAATTTTTAATATTTTTTTGATATATTTTTTTGAATTTATTCTTTTTAAATTAATTTAATTCTTTTATTCATTATTTATATATTAAATATTTGATAAAAGATAAAATAATAAAAATTAAAAAAAAATATGAAGTGTGGAGTGTGTGTGAATGGTAGGAGGTTGTGAAAATTTTTTCTATTTATAATATAATAGACATAGCCAAATATACAAGTAGGATGCTTCTAGTGGGCCGCCCAGCCTTTATTCTTGGGCATACCGCTAGTTAAGTATTTTTTGTGATCTTTTTAAAAATATTTTTAAAAATTCTTAATCATTATAAAAAATACATAATTTTAATAATAGTCATTTTCTTAATTATTAAATTAAAATAAATAAATTAAAAATTAAACTACTTGAGACCATTTAACATTTTCCATCATGAGCAGTACCTAACGCTTTATGATCATTAAATACCGTTGCATCAAATAAAAATTTAAGACAAATGTTGCTTTCACAAATAGGATTCATAGAAATAAACTCACAACTTTACATGTAATATATACGTGATCCATTAGAATTATTTTATAATAAAAATAAATTTATAATCTTGCATACCACATTAACTATATATATACGCATTTAAATTTATTTTTATGAAATCACTTTGTTTATTTCTCAAAGAGTAATATTGCTAGATAAAAGTCCCAAATAAACAAGTCTCGACCAGTAAGCCATTTGTAAAAAAGTAGTCCCACTAGAAAAAATAATGGTTTTTTCTTTTTTTTTAAAGGTGAAGTCTATTTTTCTACAAAAGGTTGCGCGGAGCTAATCTATTTGAGACTTTTTACAAATTGTTTCTCTTCTCAAAAGATAAAAACTACACTTAACACTCCATTGCAATTGTTTGGTGTACAAGGCAGTGGATAAATTAGGGTTGAGCACCAACCAAGTCAGAGTTGGTATGCCCATCCTTCGACTCTGACTTCGAGATGTTCATCTTCTGCTCCGACTCCGCTATGACTAGCGGAGTCGGATTTGGGTTTTTTTGGGACTATTTTCAACTTCATATTTGGCACACTTTTTAAAAAAGAGTTTTTTGGGTGAGTTGTTAAATTAGAATTTTTTCAAAAATTACAATCTATAGTAAATAATTCACTTTTGCCTAAATTTTACTAAAAATATAACCAAAAATAAAACTAAAGAAAAACAGGTAACATACTAACATGCTTCAAAAAATTTAAAAAATAAAAGTAAAAAAGGACTAATCACTACAATAAACATCCACTCCCATCATCCATCATACACATCCAACTAATCACTACAATAAACATCCACACTCATCATCCATCAACCACATCCAAAATCATCTACATCAATCATAACAATATTTTCTTACAAATGACTACAACAAACATTTTCTAATTTTCAATTCTGACAAAAAAAGAAACCCAACATTTTCTAAGTGCCAACTGCCAACCAAATTAAATGTTTCCAACAACAAATATCAATATCGAACAAGGCAACAAATGAACCAAAATACTAAATGTTCCAAGTGCCACACTACCATTCCAACTTCCAAGTTGTGCAAAAAAAAAAAAAAAAAAAAAAAAAAAGAAGAAGAAGAAAAGATTTTAGTTAGAAAAATATTTTTGGACTTACATATCTATTATATATATAAATGCGAATATGGGATAAACAAAGTTTCCATCAAACAAGTTTGTTTTCCATTTTGCCCCTGCTTTGTTTTCCAAATTTCCTTTCTGCCTATGTGTACGTTTTTGCCCTAGGTTCCTTTTGCTTTTAAACCAATGAAAATCTCTCTCTCTCTCTCTCTCTCTCTCTCTCCTCATCAGCTGGCAACCGTTTCTCTGTTTCTTTCTCCATAAGCCGCAACCCTCTCCATTAGCAAAAATTGTTGATGTGTTCGTCTCCATCACTGACTTGCAGTTGGGCCTTGTAGCGTATGTGTACATTGATGTGCTCATATTTTTTGTATAAACATCCGAGAGGAATGATTTTGTGTGTGTGTGTATTTGCAGGCATAGTTGGTGTAGATCTTAGATATTTGGTGGAGAAGGACGCCATGACAGGCTACAAGGAGGACGCCATGGTGTAGATAGGGGTGGCTCAAGTCGTGGAGGCCCACGATGGCTCGTGGTGGTGCTGTATGCGACTTTGAGAGGTGGCGCTATTCGTGGTTACGTGGATCTGTGAAGATCCGAGAGGGAGAGAGATCCTAGGGGAGGGTAAAGAGATTGCTATGGGTGATCAGCACGGGGAAATTGGTGGCGTTGTGGCCGATAGGGCTGGGGCCAGTGGTTGGCTCACGGCGGTGATACAAGGATCTAGAGAGAGAGAGAGAGAGAGAGAGGACCTGCAGTGGGGAACTCACCATTGCCAATGTGCTCCTGGTACAGTCGACTTGCGATGGCGGACAACGGAAGTTGTGAGGGAGAAATCGGGAAGAGAAATGATGTGTTTCGGCATGACTGCAGGGAGAGAAAGAGATCGTCGGATGTTGGGGGTTCGACGTGGGGTGATGCCGTCGATGTTGCGGTGGTGACTACTAATCGCAGTCGTGGCCGGCGAGGGAAGGGAGAGGCTATGGTGGCTAGGGGAATCAAGGAGAGGGAGAGAGAGAGGCGGCTGGACATGAGGGAGTGAGAATGAAGAAGAAAAGAAAAGAAGGGAAAAAGCTAGGGTTTGGTGGGTTTTAATCTAGGCCATTCATTCTAGAAAAATGAAAATGAATATAATTGTTGGAGGTTATTGAAGATTATGAAAATAAAATAAAAAAAAATTAAAGAAATATAAATAATAAAAAATAATAATATTTTTTTATTATAAAGAATGTGATAGCTAATCTAATGTAGATTTTAAATTTTGAGTGATTAGTTAAAAGTAAAAAAGTTGCATATTTTTCAAAATTTGAAGACTAGGATGGCTAATCCAATGCAAATGCTCTAACTAGCTAATTACCTAGCAAAAAAAAAAAAAAAAAAAAAGTTGATCATTTCAATGAGGTAGCTCCTCGAGTCTTTATAGGAGACAAAATGGGAGAAAAAGACACATGGGCTTTCGCTCCAGCATGCAGTTCCACTCAAAAGAAAGAAATAGAAATTATCCCTTCATGTGTTTCAAAAAGCAATTGAAAAGTCGAAGACAAAGTAAATTATCACATTATATATCTATATCAATAGTAATATGAAAATTAATATAAAAAATAAGGCAAGAAATAAAAATAATAGGAAATAGTAAAAGAGAAGGTGAGAAAAAAAATTTAAACAAAAGTTAAACAAAACATAATAAAAAATGAAGAAAAAAAAACAGGGACTTTAAATATAAGTCAACGTTCTATTTAGGTATATAATTATAACTGTTCTAAGTTTAACAAAAAGAGATTTTGAACGTTTATGATGTTGCTTCAGTTACATATAGGTAGACACGTATATATATGGAGATATAATACATAAAAAATATTAGAAGCATTTATAGCAAAAGGAGAAGAACTAAACATTTCATTCTAAATAAATTCATACAGATTACATTAAATCAATTAAATTAGTTAGTACGTCTAAGAATAGAACAAATTTATTAAAAAAAATCAAGCTAATGAGAAAAAAAATTATTCGTACAAGAAATATATAATGTTAACTATTTTTGTCAAGTACATGTGCATTTATATAAATATTAAAAAAAAGAATAAAACTTCTTCATATAAAAAAGAAAGAACGTATCAAAAAGTAGAGGACAAGAAAGAGTAGTGGAAAGCAGACAAAATTGAGAACAAGCGAATTCAAGAACATTAAAATAAGAGCTAACTTGTATGTAAAATCTATGTTTCTTTTTTCACTTTTTATCATGTTTTGTTCAATTTTTGTTTAGATTTCTTTTCTCCCATTCTCATTTATTTTGTACTATTTTATTTTTTTCTTTATTTTTATCAACTAGGCATACGTGCAGAGCATGTTGCCCTTACTAGTAATATATCAATACAGGAAAATCATAAGCTTGCATAGGCAATAGGAGGTTTTAAGTTTTTATCCCAAATCAGTAACAAGTACACATTGGATCAATTGTCTCCCACTACTAGAAGATCATGAAGTGGTGGAAAACACTTACTCCTAGCTTTTGCATGATCAATCAGTTGCTATATATTATATCTAAGTCATTCAATCTTAACATCATCACCAATCTTCTTCCAAGCTAGTCTTCAAGATCCAACATTGATTCTATTCAACCTTTTAGAATTATTTGGATTATCACTTCCTATTTATTATTTTTTTTAAAAATGATCCACTAGCAAGCAGTCTTCTACAAAGAACCTAGCTAGCTAGGATACAAAGAGGACAAGGAAATAATGGTTATTAAAAAGAAAAAAAAAACCGAGACAATCTTATTATTGTGTGTATACATGCATGAGTACTTCTGCTACATATAACCAATTTTGTGTACTCTACGAATGTGATTGGTTAAAACCGTTATTTTATATTAAAAAAATTGACGCAGCCAATCACATTAGTGGAGTACTCAAAAGTGACTATATATAGAATTTTTGTACGTTGCAAACATTATTTCATTGTTTACGCCGAAGCTGCATTATTATTAATATTGTTGATTTATACTAGCTGGCTGGAAGCTTCATGCAATTTTCTCAATTACCAGATATCAAACTACAATGGTACTATAACTAATAACTGCCATCCAATGGCACTGCCCAACAACACAGCATCCAATAGCAAAATAGCCAATAATAATACTGCAACACAGCTAGCAACAACATATCCAACATGATCATCAATATATAACAAAATAACAAGCTAAGAACATCATAATGTCGAGTTTTGTTCTTGATAGAGAGTTATTGAGGAACTCAAAAGAAAGAATAATAGAGTAGATAGAAAGTTAGAAACAATCCAAGTGGCCATATTTGAAGCAAAATCTAAAAGTACGTAACTGCGGTACTGTGGAACCCTAGGAAAGATGCAGATGTTGATGTAAGAGTCTTTGTGCCTCCTATATTCATGATTTAAGAACTAGAACATCATACACAAACAAAATAGTACCGTTAAGACAGCCGTAAAAGCACAAGACAGAAATATTAACTCAACTTGGGGTAAATCACTAAAACAGCCCCACATGTTCACAAACTGGACCTACTGAAATCATACAAAAACACAGTCCCAGATGTAATTAAATCATACCAACATCCTCAAAAACGTTTTGACAAAAACACAGTTATACAGCCCCAAAAGCACAATACAAAAATATTAACTCAACTAAAACAGCCCCACATGTTCAATTTAGTCGTTCAAAACATCCCCACAAAAACAATCCCAAACACACAAACTGAACCTACATGCCAAACAGAATCCAGATTATAAAATACACAACTAGGCAGATTATAATTAATACACAAATAGTCCCAAAAACAATCACAAATAATAAATATTAGCTCAAATAATAATCATACCCAAACAGAAACATACTTTGAAAAAAACACAGCCCCAAATTAATTTAAATCATACCAACATTCCCAAAAAAGTTTTGACAAAAACACAGTTACACAATCCCAACTAAATTAAATTTAAATCATACCAACAGCCTCGAAAACTCAACCATATCACAGACACAAATCACAAACCCACTATACAGATTCACAGATTCTAATTAATTTTTTACCCCTCTTTAGTTCTTGCAGCTTTGTAGCCTTCTTTAGCCTCGAGACCCAACAAAATTTTATGAGAAAATCAAAAATCAAAAGAAGAAAGAGATGGACAGATAGACGACAAAGGGAGAAGAGCGATATAGGGGCTTACTAGAAGAGAGAGAGAGAGAGAGAGACCATGCGATGGGACTCAGAGAGATGTTGTGGATTTGTGCGGTCGCCAGTGGAATTTTGAAAGAGAGACCATGCGGGGGTGGGGGGAGCCGCCCTGGTTAGAAACTTAGAATTGAACAAGGCTTGTTCCGCCGGGGGGGGGGGCCGGGGGGAATCGGGGCTTTAAGTCACCACGTGGATTGCGGTAGGGGCTTAGTGGATTGACGTTTTGCCCTTTTAGGCTTGGCTGTTGGGCCTTTTTTTCCTTTTCTAAACCCTAATTCAAATCCAAAAGGCCTAATCTAAATCGTAAATCAATTTTAATATATGTTTTAACCCTAAGTTTTTTATTTACAGTTTTAGAATTCTTTTATCACTTAATTTTAATTTTTAGTATTTATTATTAACAATTATTATTTAACTAGTGTCTAATTATTATTATTATACTATTGTATTACATGTTATTAACTCAATATAATATTTTATACTAATTTCTAACTTATAAGTTATTCGTAAAGTATTTAATAGGCTATCACTAAAGTATTACACATTATTATATTAGTTTCTAACTTAATTATATACTATACTTAGTATTCTATATTTAATGTAATTATATAATTAGTGATTATACATGAGTGTACATGTTATTATACATTAGTTAATATATATTAGTATTACATGTTATTATATTTATACATTAGTAATTAGTTTTACATGGTAGTAAGTTAGTAATAATATTGTAAGAGTATGATACTTACATATACTAAAAAATTATTAGTCATCAATTTAGTCTATATATATTATAGTATAATTATATTATTTTATAATATTTAGCTCATGCTAATATATTATTGAATTTAACTAACTATATAAGATATAGTTATATAAAGTTTTCATGTAATTATATTTTAGTTATTATACATTAGTATTACATGTGATTATAAATTTATATATTAGTATTTATCCATTAGTATTACATTTTATTATAATTATACATTAGTAATTAATTGGTGTTACATGGTAGTAGTATTATGATGTTTACGTATATTAAACTATCAATTAGTAATTAGTATTACATATTATTATATATACTAATAATATTGTAATAGTATGATGTACGTTTACATATACTAAACTATTATTTTATAATAATAGTATTGAGTTTCACTAACTATATAAGATATAGTTATATCAAATTTATATGATTAATATAATTAAAAACACACACACACACACATATATATATATATATTTATAAAATATGTACAATATCAGCATCGAAGTTGGATTGGAATGGAGTTGGAGTCGGTTCAACTCCACCTCCAACTTCGTCGACTTTTCAGGAGAAAAAAACTCCAACTCCAATGTCAAATTTGAAGTTGGATTTTTGGATTTTTCTCAGCTTTATATTAGGATAAATAATTAGTAATTTATTTTGGAGTTTTCCGGCTCACCACTCTTATCCCACACATTAATTAAGGAAAAAAATAAAAAATAAAATTAGAAGTGTAGTGTATATACCGTGAATATAATTTTTCATTTACTTTGTAAAAGAGTTTTGCTAAATCAACAGCAATTGGGTGCGCATGCACTTTAGCCAACCCACGAACAAATTAAGCTCTTAGTATCTGCCACGTACGTTGGCATTTAACTGAAACAGTTGATGATCATCAACAACGCCGTCCTTCTTGGCAACTGCTCTTAATTGATTCATACACATGCACCGCTATATATCATATCATGATCTTCTTTTTTATATATCATATCATCTTCTTCTTGTTCTCTCCTCTCTATACCCACTGCTAAACTTCATAGACTGGTATTATATATCTCTCAACCATAATCATGTATTCTCTTTCAGCTGTTTCTTTCCGGCTTCTTTATTTTCCCTTCTCCGCAGTACTAAATTAATGCTCAACATTTTTCTTTTTTTAAAAAATTTATTTTGCAGCTGCAACATTTTCTTGAAGTACTTTAATTTTAGAACATTTGAAGTTTCAGAGCTCCTAGAGCGACCAAGTTCCGAATCATGGGGAGGCTCTTTCTCATTGAATTCGATCCAGCCCCAGGCAAGACGTTCTGCTTGTGCAGTTCATGCTGTAGTTACATTGCATTGAAGGAGGACCTCATTTCCAAGGTACAACTGACCCAACTGTTCTCTTTCTCGCTTTCTTGCATGCTCTTCTTTATCTGTGTGCGATCCAGTACGCGTCTGTTTATACCTTGAAGCCTAAGCAGTTGCACTATTTGAATACCTTTCCAAATCTTTTGGGTTTTCTTGGATGGTTTTATACGTAAAAAAGAAACGTTGTTGGAACTTGGAAATCATACTAGGAAGTAGCTAGGAAACGTGTTTTGAATCTTCGGGTGAATTTGATTCTTCTTGGGATGTGTTTGGGAGATACGGCCCGCATTTTTTGGTTGATAATAAAAGCATTCCCATATATCCACACAGGCACTGATCAGCTCCTAGTCAATATCCTCCACACAAACAGTGCACGTAAAAGATCGACGGCTCCCTTTGATCAATCTCACTTTCTATGTGTACTAATTTACTAACAAGCAGACCATTTTCTATGGTCTGCTTTCTTTATGGGCTACGTTCTTGCATGCATGTGTACGCATAAGAAAGATATCTAAATTAACTTCTCATTCAAAGAAGGCCCAAAGCATGAGGTGATACTGCCTGCAGGGATATTATGTGCTTCAATTTATTTTCGTTAGCACGTATAAGAGATGAAAATTTCTAAAAAATTGATGAATGCGATCCTTATTGCTGTTACTTTCATTTCCATTCATGAGCATGAGTTTTGTCTAATTTGTACGTCATGAATTTTTCCCAGGACACCTGTTTCTCGTTGTTCTCATCCCCTATAAATCTAATTTGTATATATGAAAATCATATTGCGACAAGTAGATCCTTTTGTCTCACAACTGTTTGCAATGCATTTTGCAGAGTGTCTACCAGAATTTAGGCGCTTTTGTAGCAGCGTAAGATATTATTCCAACTTTATTTCCTGCAGCTAGTGTTTGTGTGTTGATCACCACAAGACTGCATGCATGTTCATTCTTCTTTACCATGGCAGAGTTTTCATTTTTATGTAAGTTCTCAACAATATCGATCATTATGACACAGCATATAACTCTTAGCTGCTCGTGGGGGGTCTGATCCAAGATTTATTTTGAGCAGAAACAAACTCCTGTTTTGGAATGGACAGCAGCTGGTTGCGGCAAAATTTTAGCTGGTTGCTGTAAAAATTAACGTCACTGCAATTATTCATGATGCATGGAACCACCCGATCGAGAGAACATAATTATGTTAGATAGCTATCAAAGAGAGTTCATGAACATGATCCTATGATTCTATGTAGGCATGGTTTAAAATTAATTGAACATGAGATTACTGCATTGGGTTCTTCTCTCCCTCTCTCTCTCATCTTTTGTGTTTTTTCCCTGATCCATTTTCTTATTCTTGTTCGGTGATTAAGATTAACTAATTCTCTCGGTACTTCCTTTTGGTGTTTGTATCAAAATGGCGAGGATGCCATTAATATATAAGTTGTTTGTCCCATAGGTTGGGGTTGGATAGAGGAATTGAGAATGTCCAAATAATGCACATTAGTCCTTTTTTATAGAACATGCAGCGGTTGGCAAGATGCATAACCATTGAGTTGAGTTAAACGGCCTCTTTACACTTTCTCAGCTGACAGCCCCATGTGAACTGTCATCATGGGGAGGTTGTATATTCACTGAGGTGCAATTTTCCACTTGAACACACAACAACAGTAACAAATTATACGATAGAACATTTTTACCTTGCTACCAATATTAAATTTCCACAACTTAGCTCTCATATGCAACTATTGCATATCGGCGTCAGATTGTAATGACTAAGCCTTATGTGCCCACACTTCTATCATTACTTTATTTGATGCACCATTTACCATATGTTCTCCTACTAATCACCTATTAGGGGTGATTTCATTTCGCTATGCCTTTAGTGAATGGCATCAATTATCCGTGATTGAGTAAACATCATTGCCACAATTGATAACTTAAAAGTCAAGCACATAAAACATGTACTGACCTTCACTAAATTTGTATTAACTACTTCCTCTAAAGCCATTGCGGAGGTTTTTCTTCAATTACCATATCAGTGACTTTGTAAATGACTGACCCTTAATCCAGATAATCTCTCATAACTCCATTTATATAGATATCCTCAAAATTTCTTGAGTCGTGTCTTAACCATGTTGGGGGGTTTTTCCCAAAAGTATCGGCCCAACCAAGTAGACGTGGCATCTGGCCCAAAGCCAGGCCAAGGCCTAATCGACTCATAACAGCCTACCTATGGGATTCCTAGCCCCAAGAGAATGCGAGTTAAGCCGACGGGCCAGGTGGCCTATAGCCCGGAGAGCACCCAGTCCCCCTTCACCATGGAAAGAGCAACACGCCACCTTGATGGGACTCCACGACCTAGCACCCCTCACAGAGACCATGCCGTATTAAATGAGCTTTAGCATGAGGCACCCCTAGGCCAGAGGGGCAGGACATGGGTCTCCAACCCCAATGGCAGGTATAAAGGTCGTCTCTCAAACACCAAGCGGAGGTAATTTTTTAACATACAACCTGGTTTTAGAGTCTCCTCTCTTTCCTCCTATTGACTTAGGCATTGGAGGCTCCATTCAGTTGCCACCAGGCCATTGGACCCCACAGTGACTTTGCGTGTGTAGGTAAAAAGGAAGGCCCAAGCCCCTAAGGATCCCGGCCCAAAGACATATAAAACACGACGTTAACAAACCATGTGGTTATTGTACTAGTATTTTTCAATCCCGACCCATTCTCGCCACATGTTTTCTAAATTTCTCCAAAGACAATCCATTAGTTATTAGATCCGCTTCCATTTTAGTCGAGGAAACAAAATTAACTTTAACCTTACATCTTTCTACTATATCTAAAATATAGTGATAATGCATGTCGATATGTTTCTCCTTGGAACTCTATGCTCTACCTGTTATTAATGAGATGACTGACTAATTATCAAAAACATATTGACCGGTTCAGTGGATGTATTTAAACTTGAGATTTCAATAAAAGGGTTTCATCCAAACCGCATTACTAACAAAGTGTTGCAAGCAATATACTTGGCTTCCATTGTGGACTTAGCAACATAGCCTTGTTTCTTACTTAACTAGGAAATTATTGTACCACCAAATAGAAATATATATCCACTTGTAGATTTTCTGTCATCTACATGATATCACTTCCAAATCAACATTACTATAATCAATCAATTCTATGTCGCTAACTCTAAAGCACAATTTCATATTTTTAGTACTTTCTAAATATCTTAATATATGTTTTATTACTTACCAATGTTCCTTACACGGATTAGATTGATACTTATTTATCAATCTTGTACTTGTTACTGCATAAACGAGGCTTCCAATAGCTTGAGCATAGATAATTTTAAGTATTTCGCTTGTTTCCTCCTTAGCTTTTGGGCACATACCTTTATTCAAAGTATGTCATTTGCAAATAACTAGTGTACTTAAGAATTTAGAATTTTTCATACCAAATGTATTAAGTACTTTGTCCAGATATTTGATTTTTATCTAAATAAAAAAATTGCTTGGTGAAACCTCAAGCACCATTGTCTTGAAAATTGCTTTAAGTCTGTGCAATGATTTCTTTGATTTGTAGACTTTTCCTCATGTCCTTTAATTCGAAATCATTCAGGTTGAATCATAAAATATTTTCTTTCAATTCACTATTAAGAAAAGCCTTTTTCACATCTAACTTACACAATTTTGAAGTTCATTTTTGCAACTATAGACTTGATTGTTCTCATGGATCTAAATTTCGCTACAGGTGAATATGAACCTACAAAGTCTACATGTGGTTATTGAGCTAATCCTTTAGTCACTAATTTTGCATTATATCTTTCCAAACTTCTATCAGCGTTAAATTCTTTTTGAAAATCCACTTGTAACCAATAGCTTTTCTACCCTTTGAAAGTATTGTTAACTCCCAAACATTGTTTTATTAATCGATTATAAATTTTATTTCATGGCTCCGAGCCATTTATCTTAATCAACTATTGACTAACTTAGGAAAAATCTCAGGATCATTTTCAAAATTTTCAATACTAGTATTAAAATCATAATGATCTTGAAACAATACTGATGATCATCAGGTCCTTTTACTCCCACTATCTTCAACATCAATTCTTAATGATTGATTTTGAAGTTAGTCTATGTTAGGGGTGAATGGTGGGACACCGCCCCCCGCCACCCCGTGTCCACCTCTCCGACCTTGCCTAGGCGGCGCGAGCAATCCTGTCATGATGGAATAGATGATGTGTCCCTGACACTCTTGAACCCGGCAACCAGCTGGATAATTTTTTGGGGAGTTTTTGTTCACCTTTGTTTTGAACAGTGCTTGTTTTCCTCTCTAGGTGAAAATCTTCCAATAAATTTCCTCAAAATAGTAACTGGTAACCAAGTTTTGTAAATTTCCAATATACTCCAGCCCTTCCACTGTAATTTAGAAGAGTTTTTTGCATTGGGTCTAAAATCCTTTGTAAATGTTTAAAACACGTGAGTGGTTGCCAAACCACTTGTCTATTGATGGTATACGATACAACCGCTCTGTCATTGAAAAGGTTCTTGATACCACTATTAGTGTTTGGGTCAAAATGTAGAGTATCCCGTTAGGGTGTTTGGACAAAGGAATTGAGAATGTGCAAATAAAGCACATTTGATCCTTATTTATAAACCACATGCAACAGCTGGCAAGAGGCACAACCGTTGGATTGAGTCAAATGGTTGACTCTTGACATTTCCGCAACCGACACCATGCACGGGAACCATCACCATGGTGAGGTTGTATATTCACTAGGGTGCGCATTTGGTGTGGTCAATCCCTTGTAACTACACTTCCTACAAAGTTGGTACATTAAGTGAAGTCGAACTTTTCAGTTAATGTGAAATTCATGAATCCAACTATCTTGTTGTTTTGAGTATTTTTGAGGTCAGAGTTGAATGAGTTTTGAATAATTAATATTGGCGCATGAGCCTTATTGATGTGAGCTTATTTTCTTCCTCCTCCATGTTCAAATGAAACTGAATCGATCAATGAATATTTAGCTTTAATCACATTTATTATTTAATCAGAGAATCAAATGCTCTTTTTCTTTTTCAAAAAATATTGGATACATTATTAAAGGGACATGTTTAGAGCAAATAAAGTAAAATTAGCAAACAATAAATGGTTTAAACTTTTAGTTAAATGGTAATATTTATAAGGGGATCAATACCATGCATGATTTGGCTTATAAATAGGAGAAAATATCATGCTTTGGAAATATATATATATATACATATATATATATATATAGAGAGAGAGAAGAGAGAGAGAGAGAGAGAGAGAGAGAGAGAGAGAGAGAGAGAGAGAGAGAGAGAGAGATGTCTAGACAATCAGATTTCTAAGGGAAATATAAATATATATATATATATATATACATATGAAGCAAAGCTCATGTTTCAAAATCATATATGTTGAAGATAGATTATTAAATTAAGCTCTTGTAATCAGTTTTATTTTAAAGCTAATTCCTAATGAGAAATCAATTATTTAGATTCCAAATACACCTAGAGGGGTGAATTATTAATGTTTTCTAAATTTATTGGACTATTTAAATTAATAGTAAGTCAATCAATCAATTAGATAATAAGAAATAATCAGAGATTTTGATCATGAAGTTGAAACTCGTTTGAAGATTCATACTTCTTATTTAGGGGTAATAATCTACATCGTAAGAAGAAGGCGATTGATTTCTAAGTACTCTTATTTCAATTCCTTGTTAAAAATATAAACATATAATACCGTTAGATAAAATAAAACGATAAGAAAAGTGATACGCTCTCAGTCACGAGTGAATTATATAAAAATAAACTCATAAATTAAGTAAATTCATTTGATTTATCAGATCTAAAAATAAATTTGACTAATCACGTGAATCACGTATGTTAATGTGTGATTTTCGTCAACATACCGAAAGAGGAGAATGATCCCTCCCCCCCCCCTCCCCAGTTGCACCGTGGCGGTCGTTGGGCTCGAGTCAACGATATGTGGGCCCAGTGGTGTTAGGCTTGGGCGAGGTTGTGTGGGCCCCCAGCTGGTTCTGTACGGATGTACGGAGTCCATGCATATGGCCATGGTGGTAAGCAGTAAATGAATGCAGGGAAAATATAGAGAAATAGACAAACGGATTTTTTTTTTCCCTTTGAAAATGGGTTATCCCTGGTTTGCGCACTGCGGTTGATGTCGACTACTTGCTTGCAACTTATAGGTCCTAAGCTTGCTGTGGAGTGTTTTGGCCGACATGTCCTTCACGACGGTACTACTACTTGGGAGTCTTCGTGGTGGTCCCGCTCGAGTTGCTTGGGAGTCTTTACAACGATATCGCTCATGCTACCGACGAACCTTCTCGAGGATTCCACTCGTGAGCCTTCACTATGATTCCACTTGCGTTGCCTGCAAGGCTTCATGACGGTCCCACTCGCGCTGCTCGCGAGTCTTCAATGTGGTTCCACTCATGTTTCTCATGAGCCTTCGTGAGGATCCCGCTTGCATTGCCCGCAAGCCTTCATAGTGGTACTACTCGCGTTGCTCGCGAGCCTTTACAATGGTACTACTCGCTCTGCCCACGAGCCTTCACGAGGATCCCACTTTGGCTGCCTGTGAGCCTTCAGGGTGGTACTACTCACGTTGCCCGTGAGCCTTCGTGGTGGGTTCCACTCGCGCTGTCCGCGAGGCTTCACGGAGATCAGTCTGTTGCCCGTATGCTGTCTTCGTGGGTGCTTGCATTTCTTAGGGTTCCTCACAGTGGTATTGTTCGCACTACCCCTGGGTCTTCTCAATGATTCTGCTTGTGAGCTCTCCTTGTGTGTCTTGGTGTTATCTGCGAACTTCTTCCCATGCCGGTCTGACAAGCTCACTACGCTGCACATGACATCTACCCGGGGGCGCAATGTGCTGTCCATGAATTCTTCGCGCGGTCACTATGTTTCCCGCGAGTTCCTTCGTGGTGCACAACAGGTTGTACACATGGTGTCCTGTTTGTCGCCCATGGATGGAGAAGATGATGACAGACCCAGAAGCTGCCAGTGACCACCTTGTGGCTGCTAGCTCCCTCGTAGTACCACAGCGGGGCTGGTCCAAGAAATCTCAAGGGTGCACTGCGACGTGCACCAGCCTTTCGGGATACGCAAGGTCTTTGTGGATGGAGGCCACATTGGCCTGGACAGGGAACACCGAAGGGCCACCTGGTGACCGCTGGTCCCTTTCGCAAGGTCCATAGCTGTGAAGCTGTGAGCTCACATCGTTCCTCCAATTCGTCGCGTGCTCATGCGCCACGCTATGGGCCACTTAATGACTGTGGTGGTTGTTGGTAGCCCCTTCGGGAAGGATAGACGATGCCAGCGAGTCAGATGGGTTCTCAGTGGGAAGCCATGACCTCCTGCACAGTAGTGCTCGTTGCTCATCGCTACCCAGCCGCTGGGTGCAACCCCGCGAGAGAGAGAGCACCCCATGCCAGATGGAGGCCACCGACGAGCTGCTGGACCTCGTGGCAGGATGCCGCGAGGCTCCTTGGGTGCATGACCGACATGCACCCATGAAGAGCCGTGCATGTAGTGCCATGCATTGTTGCCACGTGAACCAAGTGCACAGTGTCCACGCACAGTTCCCGGTTTGTACACTGCGCACAAAAGTGCAATGCGCTTAACCATGGAAGCTCTCACGGTCTTTTTTCTGCAGTGATATTTTTTTTTTATAAAAATAAAAATGAGAAAACTGGGAACACTTGTCTGAAGAGTTTCATCCGTTCTTTGGAGATTATTGAGTGCTCCAGGAAGTCTTCCCTCTTCCTCTTTGCGGTTTAAAAAGTAACTCGATCCCACAAACGGCGCCAACTGTTAACTTGTGATTTTCGTCAACAGACCGAAAGATGAGAATGATCCCCCCCCTCGGACGTGCCGTGGCAATCGTTGGGCCCAGGTCGATGATATGTGGGCCCAAGGGTGCTGGGCTTGGGCAAGGTTGTGTGGGCCCCTGGTTGGTCCACTGCAACTGTATGGAGTCCATGCATATGGCCATGGTGGTGAGCAGTAGATGAATGCAGGAAAAATAGAGAGAAATAGACACACATATTTATGTAGTTCGACATTGGGTCTACGTCCATGAGGGTTTGGGAATGGGAGAATCCACTATATAAGCTTGTTTTACAGTCTCGGGGTCTCTCATCCTTACTATACAGTAGTTTTATAGATCATTCTTCCCAGTCTGGACATTGTCGTGTGTCGCTCCTCCTTTTATCTCTTTCTTTCCCTTCCTTTATGTTGTGTCACCTGACCTCACGTCTTTTCCCCCATCCCCTACCTGTAAGCCTGACATTGCTTCATTTATTTCCTTTCTTTGTCCCGTACTCTTTGCTTGCTCCCCTATCTTGTCCTCTAGTGCAACCCCTTGAGTGGGCTTGGTCCTTGAGGGCCATTGTCAGCTTATGACAAAAATCTCCCCTAACAACGTCAATTTGTAAATTTTATTTATAAAATTCTTTTATGGTATGGAGTAATGTTATACACTAAACTTTCATCATACTTTCATCCTATTAAGTAATATGTGTTACATTCATCACTATTGGATGATAAAGAAGTATATAATAAATGATCATTTAATAGTGATAAATGTGTCATATCTTATTTAATGGGATGTAAGTGGAATTGTAGTATGATATATAGAATTTTCTGTATGAATAATTAGTAATTTACTTTGAGAAATTAGCTGCAATCTCACAAACTATCATGGCTTGATATAGTTTGTCAAATTATAAAATCACTTTCATTTAACATATTAGATAAAGTTACATCATTTTGTGATATTATTTCATGGTGGATTGCAGGTCTCTGACAGAGTGTAGGAACTGTTTAGATTCAGAACGGTCGTCGTGGAAAAGGGAGGCAATTTTGACGCAAGAGGCTGTCAAGAACCCAGTTACTTAGCCCCAAGTTTGAGAAGGAAAAGAGAGAGGATCTGTTCGTGAAAGGCGGTACAAGTGAAGTGAAGTGTGTGCAGGAAGTGAAGTGAAGTGAACCTGTAAGAGAAAAAGTAACAACGACGTCGTACATAGTGTGCGTGAGAAGGCCTTCAAGCTGGGAAGGAAACGGCACCGTGTGAAGGAATACTCCTTTTAATAAAGCTGTGCGTTTGGTCCACTTTATAATAAGGGACTCTGCTATTTAGATGTATTCATCCATTAGCGATTCAGAGAAAGTAGTGGGGGAGGGTGAAGGAGGTGGGATTGTTTTAGATGGTGGTGAAGATTTGAACAAGAAATTATTCCTCATTCCGATTTTCTTGGCAGTCACTGTATAATCTCTCGGTATTTGTTTTTACAATCTTTTTAGATAAGATTTGTGAAAAGACTACGAGAAGCGTGAAAAAGAGATGGGTTATATATTCTTGCTCTGGTATGCTAGAGATTTGGAATATTGCTTGATGGAAGGGGAGAGAATACGAGTGGGGATATTTATAGAGGAAGGGAGAGGGAAGAAAGAGTCAAGAGTGCACAAAGAGTGCAGATCGAGTTTAAAACTATGAGTAACTCTCTAAGAATAAGTTAAACCGATAGCTCCATACAACAAAATGACTAATGGAAGCTTCTAATTAATTAATTGGTATGCCACACGAGTTTGTCTATGTATTGATATTTAAGCTAAGAATTAGTCAATACTAAGGATAATTTTTAGTATATAATGGAATTATTGATGTTTATATAACAAAGCTAATGCTCGTTTGCGATGATTGATGCTTTGGTTTGGGAATATTTCCACGCTTACGATGGGCAACACAATATAATAGCTGTGTCTCTGTGACGACATATATGTCCTAATTGTTGGTTATAATAATAATAATAATAATAATAATAATAATAAGTGACATCTTTGATGACAAAAGAAGAAGATACATGTTTTGTTTTTATTATCATCTTGATGTTCCAACTCTAAAGCTGAGTGAGATCAGATAGAAAGATGGATACGTATTTTGATCAGCTAGAGTCATTTTATGTGTATTTCTTTTTTATTGAATTATTTCTTAGATTTTGGGCATAAACTCTAGATTGGGGATCTAAGAATAAACTCTAGTGTTTTCTCCAGATAATTAGCGTAAACAGGAAGGAAAAAAAAATAGATTTTATAAAAATAATATATAAGATAAAGAAGAAGATATGAATGTTCAATTTACGTTCTAATTGAATTATTCTATTTTCAAGCGGATAAGTATAGTACATTATCCACATCACCTATTTAAAAAAAAAAAAAAATTATCCACATCGCTTAAATAATAAAATTTAATTTACAATATTTGATATGTAGTTTAGAGCCTTAAAATAGCAGCACTCGTTCTAGCTATCCCAATTATTCATTATTATTATTCTCCTTTATTTGCTAAGTAAGTTGAGAAGGTGGAGTACAAATAGAATAAACAACATATTTTAAAATAAGAAACGAATCAAATGATTCATACAGTAGTATTAAGATATGTAAATTTCACGCATTTAAAAAAAAAAAAGTAAATCTGATCGAAATCCCACATGAAAAAACTCTACTTTATAAATCATAATAATGAATCTCTTTTTTTTTTTTAAAAAAAAAATGAATATGCAAAATTTATACCTAGGAATTCTTTATCCGGTATTTCTCTCTTAATATATTCCGTGATCACTTGATTAGAGGTAGTTCGTGCGCCTAAAATAACAAGAATTTCAGTTTGTTGGTCTATCTGAGAGTGACTGCATCAAAGGTCTATTTAATTACAATTTCTTCAATCATATAATTATAAGTCCCGTAATACATTATACATAGGAACTGTCGTATAAAGTATTAAAGTACCTAACCTTGTCATGGTCTAGTTCTCACCAAAATATGCATGTGTATATCTCTCTATTATAATAAGTGCCTATCTAACAGATTTTGTTGTTTTTTCATTAGTTTTCTTGTTTTTTTTGTTTTTTTTGTAATTAACTCTGTTACTTGTAATTAAGTCTGTTACTTACCCCTTTCAGTGCACCCATTACTGAGATCATGAGACCAACCATAAAACGGAGACGTCCATACTCAACAAGAGTGGAGGAGCGGTGCAAAAAACCGAGAGGTGGAGAATATTACGTTGGCGAGGTGGCATCTGAATATTGAGCGAGAGTGATGAGAGAGAGACCAACTAATGAGGGAGAGAGATTACGGGAGGGAAGAAAGCACTGTGTGAGGGAGTGCATGGATTGGGGCTAAAACAAGTTAAAGGTTGGACCAAAACAAATGGAAATGCAAAGGGATTTCACAAGTTTGAGCACGAAATATCCAATGGAGAAATTAAGGGGAGAAATGGTAAGGAGGTTCACGGCTCTAGGGGAGAAAACAGGGCCTAAAAATAGGCCAAAAACAGAGTAAGGCTCTCGCTTTTGGGGAAGAAATGGAGGTGGCTTGTTGGAGGAGGTGGGCGGCGCTGTAACTCAAAAACAGAGAGGGAGAAGTCATGGGTTGAAGCAATAACAACAACAGCACGCACTACAACAAATGTTGGTTTTTCTCACAAGAGAATTTGGTCAAAATAAGTGGGGACTATGTGAGAAAAAATCTTTTGTCACCAATTTTGTTCGTGAAACGTTGGTGGCATATAATTCATGAACAATAAACTTTTCCCACGAAAAAGTTTATTCATGGGAAAAAACTACATTTTGTCACGACTAGAAGTTGTGGCAAAACTTGTTTTTATCCGTGGCAAATGGAGACAAAAACCTAACCCTTTGTGGAGACAATAACACCAATTGTCACCAGAACCACCGTCGGAAAAAGTGTATTAGCCATGTATGATTTTGTCACACATTTAGTGGTATAAAGTTTTTGGCCACTCCCTAAATCATGACTATTATGCATATTTTATTAATACTGTCCGGTGATAAATATGTTTTAGTCACCTCTATAGTTGTTGAAAGAACTTATTATTCACTTGTTGTACCGCGGTCGTGACAAAAGCAATGGCAGATGCTTTAGTGTGGTGGCTTACTGTGACGCCCCCAAATTCCGCTTGGGATTGAATGGACATTTGAAGCGTCGAGACATGCAACACAAGGTTACCTGCCCCCGTTCATGACATATAAGATGCAATGTTCCTAACATGTATCTAGCATTATGCAATATTCGCAGCGGATAATCTTTTTCTTTAGCAATACTATGCACCAAACTAAATATATCCCAAATACTTGAAACATAATTCATACATAAAGGCATACTAAAAAGCCGTGATCATCACACTAGTCCAAAATGGTTGTGATCAAAAGAATACTTGAGATACAACTCCAAAAGTACAAGTATTAACCTAAGTTAAATACTATACCATCATCAACATCGCACCGTGGCCTAGTCGACCGTATTCAGTTGGTCAGATTCCAATTCTCCTTTGGGTCCTGTAACAAGATCTACCATTCGGGGGGAATGGTAGTTGGGACTACCACAGTGAGATTTGATTACAAATCTCAGTAAGTTAACATAAAACTCACACACAGGTTAAAAATGCATGCATGGCAGTAAAAGCATAAATGCATAATTATAGTCATACATAAACATAGTATAACTTGACATATAGCATGACTTAACCAGAACTTAAGCGTGAACTGAACTTGACTTAACATGGCATGAACTTAAGCTTAAAACATAACATGAACAAACAACATAACATGAACGTGAAACATAACATGGACTTGAAATATAGCATGAACGTAAACCTGCATAACATAAATAAGAACTTGAAAATAACATAAACTTGAACATAACATGTACGTGAGTATAACATAACATGGACTTGATCTAAAACTTGACTTATCATGTATTTGATCTGAAACTGGACTTAACATA
>QGSO01000963.1:0-99613 GCA_011037825.1 Carya cathayensis | reverse complement strand
GAAAAAGGGTAGGAGCCTAGGTAATAAACTTCAATCCTACGTTTTGGGATCCTCAAATAATTCAACGGTGAATTAAAACACTGATTAAAAACGCGTAAATGTTTTATTTTAAATAAAACACTTTAAATAAAACACCACGATGAATTAAGGTAGAATATTATTTTATAAACTAAAATTTATAAAATAATATTTCCTCATCATTATATAAAATGATAAAGTACCGTTAATTAATCGAAGATGATAAAACCAATTAATTTAAATAAGAGTTTTCAACGTAAAATTAAACATCTTAATATCTTAAAACAACTAAAATATTTAATCTAAGTAATTATCCACAATTATAATATTTTCAGAGCTCATTAAATTATTATAATTGTGCTACTTTAAAAACAAGCTTATCTAATACTTTGAAATTCGATGGATAAGATCCGGGAAAACGCCATCAAGGTACAACGCTTAGGATAAAATTGTTCATGATTTTACAGCTGTCGGTGAAGAACAAATTACGTGATTTACGGAAAAGATAATCTATACGCGTGATTCCAGATGAGGGTAAAGACGAGAGAGATGTGATTGCTGTCGGGAAAGAATCCAAAACTGATTATTTTAGCGGGCTGTTACACTTACTGTGTCATTTCCATGAGAATAATTTGTCGAAAAAAGCGGGGAGTATGTGAGAACAAATCTTTTTCCACCAAATTTCCTGGTGAGAGGCTCTTGGCATATAATTCATGAGCAATAATAATTTACCCACCATTTCTATGCTCATTGAACAAAATACTAGTGTAATTAAGGAGTAAATATTAAATATGTCCACTACAATCTGAAATTACTCTCGAAACCCATTAACATGCTATTACTAAATCCATAGTCCACTTAAACCCAAGCAAGTTTGAGGATCCTCAGCATTGGCTGCTGTCATTGACAACAAACTAATGCCCCTTTGATCCATGATAAGCTCCTGATTGGTTTCTGACAGGACACAAGGTTGCACATATAAGGAAAATTATAGCCAAAACAAATATTACCAGCCAAGAGTGGGAATGTACAGAGAAAGCTTGGTTCAATACAGAATAAAATCATATACAATATCAGACATATATCATGACAAGAAAGAACAATATTCTACTTCAATTTCAGTGCAGCATCATAAACAAAGTAAAACATTTATCAAAAAAGGGCCTTTAATTGTCTGAACTTTTGCCTTCCAAATAGATCTCAGAGAACAATAAAACCCTAAACCTCCTTGTAACACCCAAGAGTAAGCAAACTCTCATCCACCCTACACCTCCAGAAACATTTGCAAATTCCAATAAGGAACCTGTTTTGAAGAACAGACCCTAAATTCATTAAAGATGGTGAATTTTAATTGTCATAAATTCCTATAACACTTGCAAATTCCAATAAGGAACCTCAAATCAACTTTTTAATTGTCACTTTGATTAAACTACCAATTGCACATGTGGCAGTGATATAAGACCATGGTGCAAGATGTTATGCTGCGCAAAATTAAAACAAGCTGGTAATACAACAGTTAATAGTGCAGAAGGAAATGCAGACACCTTCAACAGCAAGATTTGCAACCACTTTCACAGCGTGAATTTGCAAATCCAAGACCTTGCAGAAATTTAAATAGTTAGACCCACAAATCCCATAACACCAACAAATCCTAACAAAAACTTCAAGTTCTACCTACTTGAGAAAAACCAAGTACTTAGAACATACAATTATATTAGAAAGAAAAACCTAAATAACGTAGAGGAGGACTTACAGGAGGTGAAGGGTGGAGCTGCAAAGGTGGCGGATCAGGGCTGGGAAAGGGTGGTTTGGGTTGCTAGAGGACCGGTAATTAAATGGTGAGAAGATGGCGGCCTATGGTGGTGCAACGGTGGCGCGGGGAGGATTTTGGGCCGCGGCTTACAGCCGTACATGGTGGAGTTAGGCGGCACGAGAGGGATTAAAAATAGAGGGGTGAGGTCGCTAGCTAATGGGGAAGAGAATGGGAGCAACGGCGAGGGAAATGGGTGGCGCACGACGGCGCAACAACCCACAACCCAAATGGGTTTCGCAGGGCCAACGGGAAGGAGAGAGAGAGCGTGGGGAAGGGAGTTTGGGGTGGTTAAGGTCGCCGAAGTGTGGCGGAGCTGGTGGGTTGAGCAGTGTGGCCGGAAGGCGGTGCACGGCATGGCTGGGTGGAGGACGGAAGCTCGGAAGGCTAGGTCTCGCACAGGCTAGGGGAGAAATAAGGAGGAGAAAAAGAAAAAGAAAGAAGAAAGAAAAAAGGAAAAAGAAAAAAGAAAAAAGGAAAAATAAAATGAGGGAAAAGAAAAAAATAAAGAGAAAGAAATAAGATGCAGTCTTTTTAATCCGAGTCTCAAAATAGACCTAATAAAAAAGATTTTATAATAGTAAATTTAAATAATATAATTTAAATGCAGTGATTTAATAAAATAAAATAATAAAATTTTAATAAAATAAAATAATAAAATCTATTAACTACAAAATAACAATTAATAATAAGAAAACACATCAAAATAATTTTCACAACTAAAAAAAATCATAAAATAAATCCAGTGAAAAATCATATAAATTTAAAATAAAAGAATTACTCTTTTAAATCTCAAAAATAAATCTCTAAAAAAAATAAAAGAAAGACAATCGATGTCAGGTGTGGGTGTGAGATATACAGTAGGCTGATGTATAGTATTCATATATTTAAAAATATGTAGAGATTTTTATGGCTAATAATATTTGTGGGAATTACTTATTTAATAGCGGGCAAAAACAATAAGCCACGATGATGATGGTACAAGTTAAATAGTTTTTTGCGGCGACTTTAATACGTGGTAAAAAGTCAATTTAACTCGTCACAATAACTATTTTTCTACTAAAAGCCCATATGTTGCCCATATTTATTATCCAAAAAATAAGTTGGTGACAAAAACTACAGACGTGGTAGAGAAAAATCTTTTGCTATAAAATATTATTGACCAGAACAATTTCATGGAAAAAAGCCTATGTTTATTCCCTCCACTCATTTTGGTGGCAAAATGTCACTTTTTTCCACGACCGCTAGCCAGAGAAAAAGAACTCGTGGCAAAAGCCACAAAATGTTGTAGTGACGGGCTTGCATAAGAAGAAGAAATTGAAAAGAAGAAAAAGAAGAAGTTGCAGATCGGCATAACAGAAAAATGAAGAGGAAAAGCAAAGGAAACCAGGAAAATGAAAGAGGAGGAGTGGGCGCACGTAAGAGGAGGGAAAGAAAAAGAAGAGAAGATGAAAGAAAAGATAGGAGTTGTGGCAGCAAGAATTTCAGAGAAAGAAGAAGCACAACAATGGTGAAAAAGGAGAAACACGGTCTAAGAGCAGAAAAATAAAGAAAAGGAACCAAAAGAGAAAAGAAAAACTTACTAGCAAAAGAAGAAGATAAGAAGAAAAGAAACAATGAAGAAGAAGAAAGAAGCAGAAGGTGTGCGGTTGGAGAAAGGAAAGAAAAGAATTCAAGCCCTAAGGGCATTGAGGCCAAAATGCACCGTTCAAGAGGGAGAGAGGGCTGAAATGAAGACCAATGGGCTGGGCTTCACAATGCACAAGGGTTGGGCTTCAATTTCGAATGGTCTAGGCCCAAAAACAAAGGAAAATCCACTAAAAACAAGCCAAAACTAAAAAATAAAGGTCTAATAAAATAAAAAGGGCACAATAAAAATAGATAAAAGTCAAATAAAAACACTACAACTAAATATTAATAAAATAAGATAATTAAAGCCCAACAATAAATAAATTAAAGCAAAAAGCAATTTAAATACAAAACAATAATCAATACCAAAAAAGCACCTCAAAGTAAATTTCACAACTTAAAAATCATAAAATAAACCAACGAGAAACACGTTAAATTTAAAACAAGAGTACGGGTAATATACAGATTAACATCTTCTTTCATTAATTCCTACATATATATTTTATTATTTTTTTTATAGGAAAATGACAAGGCAAATCTCCTCATTTTAAACAAATATTACACACTACAATTATTAACAAATATGCCTTGAAGGGTCCCAAATTTGCCTTGCATACAAATTAACGAATTTGCACTTGCACAACACAAATTGATGAATCATAGTACAAACATCTAACGACACATATTTTAAACTACTGTTTTTGTTGAACTTTTATTAAACTTTTCACAGGCATCTATGCTAAAATTAAGAATGTTATAAACATGTATTCGATTATATGATATTTTGAATTAATATTTTTATCTTCTCTAATATATCTTAAATTATTAAGTGAAATCAATAATTTTTATACAATATATATTATTTTTTATAAATCATCATTTTATAAAATTAAACAAACATGATTTACACGTTGCGTCCACCTAGTTCATAACTTCGTAGATTGATGATTGCATATATGGGAAAAAGACGCAGTACTGACTCATGATCGGCTACGACCGAGGGTGGCAATATGTTACACGACCCGTTAACCCAACACGAATACGACACGATAATAGCAGGTTAGGATTTAGTCTTAATAGGTTCGGGTCAAAACGGGTTGACCCGTTAAGACATGATTCCTTAACGGGTTGATAACGGATCAACCCGTTTTGACACGTTATAACCCGTTATGACACGTTATAACCCGTTATGACACGTTAAGAAATTTAAAATTACAATTATATCCTTATATCTAAAAGTAAAATTGTTAGAATTTCAATTTCAATATTTTTATTATCTAGATTGTAATTTTGGATTTGTAGTTAGTTTTATAATTTTTGTTGATATTATGATTTTAACATTTATATAAAATTTTGCTAAATTTAATAATGTCAAACGGGTTAATTTCGAGCATATTCAACCCATTTATATAAACAATTTGAAACGGGTCGTATTGTTTCATGTTAACCTATTTCATAATATTTATTAATGGGTCAAAATTGGTTGATACGACACGACCCGTTATGTTAATGGGTCGTGTTAGGGTTTGAGATTTTGACATGATAAGCTTAACGAGTCGGGTTAGAGTTGACTTATATAGTATAATATATATACTTTGACACGATACGAACACGACCCGTTAACACGATTTGACACCTCACTACAACAAATTTGGTCTTTTCCCCCTAGTTCTTTTCCCATGATATATGCTCATGGAAAATACTTACTTGTTGTTACAAATTGTATTAGTGGAAAAATATATATTCTTTTATCACGATTTCATATCCCACGGTATCAAAATTGTGGGTAAAACTGTTTTTTGCCACGACTTTATGTAGTGCAAATAAATGAACCTTTTGACACCAAAGAGGACAGAATGCAAAAAGAAATACATCTTTTCCGGCAACATCTTTACGCCGCAAATAGGTATTCTAGTTTAATTTGATATTTAATCTTTGATATTTAATCTTTACCGTTGGATTAAATTTAGAGATAGACAGTAGAGATTAAAATTGAAACTCTAATATCCCCCCCAACCCGTGGTCCCTTTCTTTACTCTCTCTCTATCTCTCCTCCCATCAGCTCCCCCACGCTGCAGCACCCCCTCCCCATTCACTCACTCACTCACTCACTCACTCTCTCTCTCTCTCTCTCTCTCTCTCTCTCTCTCTCTCTCCATCCCACGCCACCGTCGCCGCCACCGAGCACGACCACTTCACCGAATCCAGCTACCCCACCCCACCCCACACCTCCCTCTCTCCCTTTCTCTCTCCCCGAGGCAAGCCCGAACCGAGTCCCCTATCCAATGACTCGATTCCTTGCCGTCGCGAGCCAGCTCTGCCGCCAGTGGCTGAGCCGCACCACCACCACCAGCCCCCACCTCGTCGATAACCCCCTTCCTCCTTTTCCCCCAGCTGAAGCCCCCAGCTTTCCCTCTCCCTCGCACGCTCCATCTCCCTCTCGGTATTCTCCTCATCACGTCCCAGATCCGCCGCTAAGCCCACCGTGAGCCACCTCGACCCACGGTCTCAACCCCCTCTTCCTCCCTCGCATTCTCTCTCTCTCACGGATCCCCTGTACACAGCCACCAGATTTGCCATCGTGAGCCACAATCGTTGCCTTTAGCTACGATGCCGCACCACCATGAGCAACCCACCGACACAGCAGCACCTCCCGCACGCTATTCATTCGCTGTCAAAGCCCTTAAGTTTGGTAAAATCCTCCCTTTATATCTTTAATGCTTTATTTTAGAGTAAATGGACAGGGGAGTGGGTTTGGTGTTGGTTGCTTGCTTAGACAGATTTATAGCGTGGTGTTGATTGCTTAGACAGATTTATATTCAGGGATATGTAGTGTTTTGATTGTGTTGTTGTGGAAATCGAAGGAGAAACAGATTTGGTTGTGATATTGTTGTTGGATTGTGAAGTGTTGGGTCTTGTATTGTAGTTGTGAAGTTGTGCTAAGTGTTGGAAGCACGTGATTAGTCAGGTGCTTGGTATGTGAGTTAAATGGATGATGGTTGGGATTTATGTGTGTGGTATGCATTAAGAGACTTATTAATTTAATATAGTAATGGGGAAGGTTGAGTTGTGTGGAGTAAATTCTATGTGCATGATAATGTGTAAGTTGGGCTAGGTTTATAATTGAGTTGTATTAAGGTTAGCATTAATGATTAACTTTATTTCACTAACTTTATTAACAGTAATTTTCAGATTAATGATGTAGCTGCAGTTGTAACAGACAGGAGTAATGAACAGTTTTTTATTGAACTTAGTAAATGGGTTTTTCTTGAAAGAGGGCATCTAAAGGTCAGCATCTTGTTGTAGTACTTATGCTTATGGGATCAATGATGACTAGCTTGATAATTTTACTTTTAGATTTCAATGTAGTTTTAGGATACATGAACTAAGATTATTAAAAAAAAAGGGTTTTGTGTCTACTTACAATTTGTATATGTTGAACATGAATATTCACTTAATTCTTCTGTTTCCTTCTTAATATGTGATATTTAGTAATTTATTTGAATGTTGATTAGTAGGTGTGAAACAATATCATTATTTTTATTTTTGCTTTTATAATTTTTTTTTTCTGAATTCTTTTACCATTTGCCACGAAGATATCTCGCAACAAATACTTTTTTTTGGTTAGAAAACATTTTTTTCTACCAAATGCTCTAGTGGGTAATGTTAATACCCCACCAGTACATTTCGTCATAAAATATAATATTTCTCACCAACCAACCTAATTGGAGTAACCTTTTGCCACGAAATTTGTTGGTTATCTCCTCTATCTATTTGATGGAAAAATGTCACAATTTTTTACTAATTCACGAATTAGTAGAAGAAAACATTTAGTGCCACCAATTTTAAGTCACTAGTCTCCTACAGATTGACTTAGTGGGAAAATGGCGTTTCCCACTACGACTATAGTTTTTCCTATCACACTTGTGGCAAAAATCAACAAATGTTGTGGTGCCCTACTACGACGTAACCACCAGGGTAGAGTGAGACAGAATTAGACCCTTGCCGACCTA
This sequence comes from Carya cathayensis, assembly GCA_011037825.1. Classification (NCBI taxonomy): domain Eukaryota; kingdom Viridiplantae; phylum Streptophyta; class Magnoliopsida; order Fagales; family Juglandaceae; genus Carya; species Carya cathayensis. The sequence goes on along the minus strand of QGSO01000963.1, from coordinate 92,143 downwards.
ATGCTCTCATTGCCAAATGTCATACCATTTTTGGTCGAAACGACAACTAAATGCACTTAGCGAATAATCGGTCAACCTAATAATGTTTATTAATTTATAATATATTTATTTAATTTAAATAGGTGTTATTAATGATTTTTATTTATGAAAGTGATGGATAGAAATTAAAAAAATATATATCTCAAAAGAAATAAAGAGATAGTTCAAGTAATGTAAAAACATATATATATTGAGGTAATTTAAATATATATGTATTGAGATAATTTATGCTTTTTTTTAATAAAATTAGATAAAAATATAAATTGATGACAACATATAAAAAAAAATGTTCTATTACATACAATTACTTTTACATCTTCTTTATATATTTCATTGATATAATTGATAAAAATAATTATTTTATATTAAAAAAATAATATAACAAATTATAATAATAAAATACATAAAAATATAATAACATTTTTATAATAAGAGATAAGAGGATAGAAAATAAATAAATAAACAAATAAAACAAAGATGCATGGTGGGGGTGAGGGAGTGAGGGTCTCGATCACTAAAATAACTGCAGTGTCGGATTCATAATGACTAGTTCAGGTCCTCAGGAAGGATCAAGGGGAGCCAAACATCTCCATGGAGAATGTGGATGTTTTGTATTGTTTTTTTCGCAAACAAACCGAGCGGAACTTGTTACTTGTAATTATTGATTACAGCTGTAACTTCCTTCATTCAGTAATGAATTGAAGTCTATTTCAAAAACAAAGACAGACTCACCGCGTATGAGTATTAATTAGGCTTCATCTTGGAATTCTTCAAAATTCAAAAACTTATTTTTGTCTTTTTTGAAGTGAGAACACAGAAGAGTAGCCGTCGCATAGAAAAAAGTCAGGAAGGGTGAAGGGGAGCAAGACATCACCATAAAGGATGGGGATGTTTTGTGTTGTTTTTCTCGTAGATAAGCTGAGCGAGACTTGTTATCCGTAATTATTAGTCACAGCTGTAACTTCCTTTATTAAGTAATGAATTAAAGTCTATTTTAAAAAAAAGATAGACCGATTGTGTACGAGTATTAATTAGCCTTCATCTCGGAATTCTTCAAAATTCAAGAACTTATTTTGGTCTTTTTTGAAGTATAAAGTGAGAACACAGAGGAGTAGTTGTCGTGTAGAAAAAAGTCAATTAATAGAAATAGACGACTCTGTCTCGGTCTTACCTAAAGGTCGTATATTATAATATTATTCGAATGAGCTCTACCTCATCTGCAAGTAATTAAGCTCGCTGTACATGTTACGGCAGTCATAAAAAAATATAATTATATAAAAAGAATTTTATAAATTGATATAACTTAATATAATATATTAAATTATAAAATTATTTTTATTATAAAATAAATTTAACAAATTATATAAAATAATATTAATTTGTGATATTATTTTATATAATTCTTTTACAGATATAACAGTAGTACTCGCATTGGGAAATATCCATGACTTCCATATATATATATATATATATATATATATATATATATATATTTCTATAGATGAATTATTTGTATCGTGATAAGGTGTGAAAGTCCCTTATATTTATTTTTAAAAAGGTAGACAAATCTAGAACACAAATAAATAAATAAATAAAATTTTAATAATAAGCCTTACTTTTGTCTAAAAATAAGTGTACGAAATTTTCACACTGAATAACTATATATATCATTACTTATATATATATTTATACAAAAACTCTATTCATCAACTATTTTTTATTGTTTTTTTATCATTTTATAATGTGGTATTAGATGATAAGTTTATAAATAAAATATAATAAATAATTTATAATTATCTAATATCATAATATAAAATAATAAAAATATGATAAAAAATAAATAATAAATAGCATTACTCGTATTTATGATCTCGTCACTCGTCAGACTCTGGGTTCTACCCGCCTCTCGGGGCTGGGCCACCCCCACCCTGCCCCCCGCCCATGCGGGGGTACTTTTTTTACCCCCGCCCCCTGCATGGACGAGGCGGAATATCCTGTCCGGTGCCGGGGAGGCGGGACAAACACCTCATCCGTCCCGCTGCCTAATAATATTAAAAAATAATATTTTATATCCCTCTGCCTAATAATATTAAAAAATAATATTTTATATCACTTCCATCTTAACTTAATTTAAATCATCTCAACGGTCGATTAAACTCTGCACTCTTGAATCTTTCTCCCCTCCCTTCCTCTATAAATAGCCCCCAGTAGTGTTCTCTCTCCTTCAATCAAGCAATATTCCAAATCTCTCGCATGGCAGACTACGCCAGAGCAAGAATCTACAACCCATCTCTTTCACAGTTCTCGTAGTCTGTTTAAATCTTATGTGAAAAGATTGAAAAAACAAATACCGTAGATTATACAGTGACTGCCAAGAAAATCGGAATGAGGAATAATTTATTGTTCAAATCTTCACCTCCATCTAAAACAATCCCACCTCCTTCACCCTCCCGCACTACTTTCTCTGAATCGCTAATGGATGAAAACATCGAAATAGCAGAGTCCCTTATTATAAAGTGGAGTACGGACGCTTCCTCTTACGTCAAAATCGCCTCGCTTTTCCACGACGATCGTTCTGAATCCAAACAGTTCCTACACTCCGTCAGAGACCTGCAGTCCGCCATGAAATATTTTGTTACCCAAAAAGTGGCCTCCGAAAAGCTTGTCAGGGCCCATACCTTGATGCAAATGGCTATGAAGAGGTTGGAGAAGGAGTTCTATCAGATTTTGTCCGCCAATCGGGCGTGCCTGGATCCCGAATCTGTTTCGGCCCGCTCCTCGAGATCCTCGGCTGCGAGGCCTAGTGCTTCCGACCTGGAGGATGATGAGTCGGAGGACGAGTTTCGTGTAGTTGGCGAGTCGGTATCTGAGGTGGAGCGAGCTTCGATGATTGTGATGGCGGACTTAAAAGCTATAGCAGACTGTATGATAGCTTCTGGTTATGGGAAAGAGTGCGTGAAAATCTACAAAATAAAACGTAAATCTATCATCGATGAGGCCTTGTATCATCTCGGGGTTGAGAGGCTGTCTCTCTCAAAAGTGCAGAAGAGCGATTGGGAGGTTTTGGAGCTGAAGATCAGGAAGTGGTTGAACGCTGTGGAAATGGCCGTGAAAACTCTCTTTTATGGAGAGAGGATTCTGTGTGATAGCGTGTTTTCGGCTTCGGAATCGATCAGAGAATCGTGCTTCGCTGAGATTTCCAGAGAGAGCGCGATTAGCTTGTTTGAGTTCCCGGAAATGGTAGCAAAGATCAAGAAATCCCCCGAGAAAATGTTCCGTATGTTGGACATGTACGAAGCTATCTCTGATTCCTGGCCAGAGATCGAATCTATTTTTTCCTATGAATCGACCTCCGTCGTTCGATCACAGGCAGTTTCTTCTCTGCTCAAGCTCGGTGAGGCGGTGCGCACGATGCTAACGGACTTCGAAACCGCCATCAAGAAGGACACGTCGAAGAGTCCCGTCCCCGGAGGTGGGGTTCACCCGCTCACTCGCTACGTGATGAACTACATCTCCTTACTAGCCGATTACAGCGGCGTCCTCGCCGATATCGTCACCGACTGGCCTTTAATATTGGATTCGCCGTTACCAGAATCCTGCTTCGGGAGCCTAGACTCCGACGATAGTATGATTTCCACTCGGATTGCGTGGTTGATCCTCGTCCTCCTCTGTAAACTCGACGTCAAAACTGAGCTCTACAAGGATGCGGCGCTCTCGTACCTGTTCTTAGCCAACAACCTCCAATACGTCGTCGTCAAGGTGCGCACGTCGAACCTGAAACTCCTCCTCGTCGAGGATTGGGTGACGAAGCACGAATCAAAGGTCAAACAATACGCCTCGAACTACGAACGGATGGGCTGGAACAAGGTATTCTTTTCGTTGCCCGAAAATCCGACGGCGGAGATTTCACTGGAGCAAGCGAGGGATTGTTGTAAGAAATTCAATCTGGCGTTTGCCGAGGCGTATAGGAAACAGAGTGCATGGATTATTACGGACCCGAAACTCCGGGACGAAATCAAAATCTCGGTTGCGGAGAAGCTTAGATCGGCGTACCATGAGTTTTACAACAAGTATCGGGGCAAGTTGAGGTTCGGATCTGAATCTTTGGTCAGATATGCCCCAGATGATTTGGCGAATTACTTGTCGGATCTGTTCTATGCGACCGGGAGTGCAGGGAGTGTTTCGTCATCTTGTTCGTCTTCCCACTCTCGTGGGGGGCAAAGCCATTGAGATTTTTGGGCTCGTGTTTTTTGTGCATAAAAAAACAAAAGAAAATTCAAAGTGAAATAATTTTGTACACGTATATAGAGATTTATACATCTGATCTGATCAGCAAGAATACAGATACTACAAAATTCTTTGATTCTTCTTCTTATTTAATTTCTCTATTTTTTATTTTAAATATTATTAAAAACTCTATTTTTTAATATTCTTTTTTTATCTTTGATACACAAAACATTTCCAAATCGCATTGTGCAACCAGCGCTCACAAACAACAAAATACTATACAATCACAATCAAGGTATATGTTGAAGATGTGTCAAAGATTTTTTTATAAAGTAAATGGGTGTATATGAAGATGTCGTTTATGGAGCCCGACAATGCCGTTTTCATTATATTTGTATTTCAGTATTGGCATTTTTGTAAATATTTGATTGATGGCAAACTTATAAATATGTATTTGTATATAAGACAAGTGTGCTTTACTGAATCAACAAGCGCAAGTCATTTTACCAAATTGAAGACGCGATCCTAGGAAAGAAACTGAAGGGGTTTTCGAACCCTAATGTTATCAAGATCAAATTGGAATTTGAAGAGATGATCAAGTATGTTTTATGGTATGATTTCATTATAGGATAATACGAAGATGCTAATCTATATTTTGATGCATTCTTCAACGGTTGTAAGTAATTGCAAATTCAAGTTTTGTTGCATTCTTCAATAATAAAGACTCCTAGACTGTTAATGTTGTAGATTTAGATCATTAGGATCGAATCACATAATTTCTTGTGTTGATTTCGCATATCTTTTATTATTCTTGCTTTTATTTTGATCTTGCACGAGTATATACTGTGATTTCAGGTTTCTAACATGTTTAAAAATAGAAAACTAAAACGATCACGTCAATCGTATATTTTCTTGGTGTTTTGATTGTTTGTTATTCAATATTAATTGCATATTACAACCAGTTACATTAATTTAGTTATTTGAATATTTGTATGTGAGAAGTCTGAAATTATAACAAGTGGTATCAAGAGCTCAAGTTCGATGGGGACTACAAAGTTCGATATCAAAAAGTTTGATAGAAAAATGACTCTGGGATGTGGAGGATCAAGATGAAAGCCCTCCTCACTCAACAGGGTCTACAAGAAGCTCTTCTTGGATAAAAGAAAATGGAATCTATTGAAGATAAAGATAAGAAAGAAATCTTGAGGAAGGCTCATAGCGCACTCATTCTTTCTCTCGGAAACAAAGTTTTGAGGGAGGTAGCCAACAAAGACTCCGATGTTGGAATCTAGCTGAAATTAGAGAGCCTCTACATGACAAAATCTCTGGCCAACCGAGTGCACTAGAAAACAAAGTTCTACACATTCAGATGTCCGCAGGTATATCGATTTCTGACCAGCTCAATATTTTTAATAAAATTATTTTAGATTTGGCTAATATTGATATTAAAATTGATGATGAAGATCAAGCAATTTTATTGTTGAGTTCTCTGGATAATTCTTATGCTAGTTTGAAAGAGATCCCATGATGTATGAGAGGGAAACACTAACCTTAGATGAGGTTCAGGCCATATTACACTCCAGGGAATTACAAGTCATGTCTGAAATAAATTCTGAAACGGGGGAGGGATTGACTGTGAGGGGAGAGCTGAAAAAAGAGGTCAAAAGGGAAAGAACAATTAAAACAATGTGAGGGGTAGGTCTAAGTCTAAAGGGAAGAAGTTAAAATGCTTTTTGTGTCACAAAGAGGGGTATTTCAAAAGAGATTGCCCTAACACAGGAACTAGGTCTAAGGAGGAGGGGGTTGCCTCGATTGTGAGTGATGGGTATGAGAGTGCTGAGGTTCTAAATGTGTCTGAGGATGATTCAGGAAAAGAATGGATGCTTGATTCAAGATGTTCTTTTCACATGTGTCCTAACAAAGTATGGTTTGAAACTTTCACTAGTTTAGATAGGGGGTTTGTGATGTTTGGCAACAATAAGTCTTGCAAAATCCAGGGTATAAGGTCGGTGAGACTAAGGTTCCATGATGGTATTGAAAGACCCTTAACTGAGGTTAGATATATACATGAATTAAAAATGAATCTAATCTCACTAGGTGTGTTAGACCAATCCAGGTACACTTTTAAATCTACATCTGAATCTTTGGGGCTTGCTAAGGGTTCACTTATTGTGATGAAATGAGTCATTAAAAATGGCTTGTATACCCTCATTGGGAAAACCTTTATAGTTAAGGTTACTTCTATCCTAGAGAAGGGTGAGGATAGGGTTGTTCAATGGCACAAAAGGTTAGGTCACATGAGTCACAATGGGCTTTTAGAATTTCATAAACAGGGGGTCGCTAGGTGAAAAAAAAAATTGAAAAATTTACCTTTTTGTGAGGATTGCATCATTGGGTAAGCAAAAAAGATCAACTTTAAAATAGCCACTCATACTACAAAACAAACCCTGGACTATGTGCACTCGGACCTTTGGGATCCAGCTCAGGTTAACTTACATGGAGGGGGAAGCTATTTTCTCTCTATAATTTATGACTATTCGAGAAAAGTGTGGCTGTACATTCTTAAAAATAAAAGTAACACTTTTGAAAAATTCATGGAATGGAAGAAATTGGTAGAAACTCAAGTAGGTATGAAGGTTAAAAAATTAAGAAATGATAATGGGCTTGAGTATCTCTCAAGTGAATTCAATCAGTTCTATCAGAAGAAGGGTATGGCTAGGCATAAAATAGTAAGGGAAGCCCATCAACAGAATGGTCTAGCTGAGAGGATAAATAAGACCATATTGGAGAGGGTTAGATGTTTACTATCAAACTCGAGACTTCCAAAGTCTTTTTGGGCTGAAGCTACCACAACTGCAGTCCATTTAATTAATAGGAGTCTTATGCTCACACCAAAACTAACAAACTGGAATCAAGGGTTATGAAATGTATTTTTGTAAGGTACCCTAAGGACGTAAAAGGGTACAAGTTATGTATTGATGAGCCAAGAATACAAAAATGTATCATTAGTAGAGATGTGGTCTTTAATGAACATGAAATGGCTCGGGTTAAAACTCAAAGACTTGAACCCACTCAGGATACTTACCCTGAGCAGATACATCTTGAGTTAGAGCAACCTGATAATAATTTGAGAAAATTAGAAGGCCAGGATACTGAGACTCAAAATTCCACTATAGGTGATGAGGACCAATGTGGAGTTAGGGGTGAAAACCGACCCCTTCAATGCGGTTTTTGGCCAAAATTGCCACCGACCGATGAGAGGGGAAATGGTGGAGTCACCGACCGTAATCGGTCGATGGGGAGGAGAACAACCGTCCGTATCAACCCTAGCGGTCCTCTGGCGGTTTACGGTCAGTTCTCAATTCCCTCTAGAGGCGTCGTTAGTATGAGAGAGAAGTGAGAAGGAGTTGCATATGAGTGAGAGAGAGAGAGAGAGAGAGAGAGAGAGAGAGAGAGAGAGAGAGAGAGAGAGCATCGAAATAGGGAAGAAGAAGACGACATATTATCTATACGATGCCGTTTGGTTTAATACAAAACGGCGTTGTTCTACTTTTTTTTTTTTGTTTAATAACAAATGACGTCATTTTATTTGTGTCTAAAACACAAATGCAGGAGTAAAACGACTCTGTTCCACTTAAACTTAATTGAAATGGCGTCGTTTCATATTGGTATTATTAAAAAAAAAGGGTGGTAATATTACATCAACCGGTTTAGCAGTTTGAGCCAGCCTCAAACCGCAACCTGTAGTCGGTTTTGTTAAAACATTGTCGCCACTAACCAGTTCCTTGGCAGTTTCGACAGGTTCTAGTCTCTGGTGGCCGATCTGTGTTGGTCACGGCCGATTCCACAGTTTCTTGGACACCCCTATGTGGAGTTAGTTCATACAACTTGGTCAGGGATAGAAAAATGAGAGCTATTCCCAAGAGGTATGGTCAAGCAGAACTGACTGCTTTTGCTTTGCCCGTAGCAAATGAAGTTGTAGAAATGGATCCTAGATCCTACAAAGAAGCCATGGAAAGTATTGAGTTTCAAAAATGGGTACAGGCCATGGATGAGGAAATAGATTATTTGAAAAAGAATCATACTTGAGAAATGGTTATTAAGCCTGAAAAGGCTAAGCTGGTAGGGTCTAAATGGATCTACAAAAGGAAAGAGGGCATACTAAGAGTTGAGGGTCCTAGGTATAAGGCTAGGTTGGAAGTAAAGGGATTCACTCAAATGGAAGTGATAGATTTTAATGAAATTTTTTCACCTATTGTTAAAGACAGTTCAATAAGGATAATTATATCCTATACTGCTTATGAAGATTTGCACTTGGAGCAATTAGATGTAAAAACAGCTTTCTTACACAGTGAACTAGATGGGACTATTTACATGCAACCCCTTGAGGGTTATGTAAATGAATGAGGGTTATGTAAATGAATCCAACATTGATCATGTTTGTTTACTTAAAAAATCATTGTATGAATTTAAACAGTCCCTGAGGCAATGGTACAAAAGATTTGACTTTCATATGTTGGACAATGGGTTTAAAAAGAGTCATTATGGTAGTTGTGTGTATTTTAGGCATTCCGGGGACCACATTATCTACCTACTCTTGTATGTAGATGACATGCTTATGGCATGTATAACATGTAGGGATGCCGATCTAATTGAGAAAGTCAAGTATATACTAAAAACAGAATTTGAGATGAAGAAACTTGGGCCAACTAAGATGATATTAGGTATGGAAATAGTTAGAGATTGGAAAAAAAGACTTCTCTATCTATCTCAGAAAAAAATATCACCAAGATCCTCATTAGGTTTGGTATGTCTAATTTAAAACCTGTTAGCATACTAATAGGACAACATTCAAAACTATCCATAAATCGAAGACATTAGATTTATGCAAGGTATACCCTATGCAAGCATGGTGAGAAGCATCATGTATACTATGTTGTACTCTAGACCTGACTTAACAGATGCTATTAGCATGGTAAGTAGGTTTATGAGTAACCTTGGGAAGCCACATTTGCATGCTATGAAGTGGGTATTACAGTACTTAATTGGAATACAGTATCTAGGTTTAAGGTTTGGAGGGGATGTGCAACAAGGGAGTGAGTTAGAGGGATTTGTGGATTCTGACTATGCTACTAATTTAGATACCAGAAAATCATTGTCTGGGTATGTATCTACAACATTTGGAAGGGCTATTAGTTGGAAAGCTAATTTATAATCTTTAGTTGCTTTATCAACAAGTGAAGTTGAATATATTGGTATATTGCTATGACAGAAGCAATAAAGGAGGCTATGTGGTTAAATGGTTTTTCACATGAGTTAGGCATATTTAAAGGGGTTATTACCAAAGCACTATACATATTGCCAAGAATTCAGTATAAAACACATAGACATTTGACTTCATTCTATGAGGGATGTAATAGCATCTAGAGAAGTTAAAGTAGAAAATGTTCCAACTGAGGAAAACCCTTCTGATTTGATGACAAAATCCCTACCAGCTACCAAGTTTAGGCATTGCCTAAATTTGATTAATATGGGGAGTTATTACTATGGGGAGCTCGGATTACTTTGCAGGAACAGTCTAGAGGAAGAAGAAGATAACTTTGCAAGGATAAAAGACTTGTCAATGTAGAGATTTGTTGAAGATGTGTCAAGTTTTTTTTAAAGTGAATGGGTATATATTAAGATTCCATTTATGGAGCCCGACATTGCCGTTTTCATTATATTTGTATTTCCGTAATGACACTTTTGTAAATATTTGATTAATGACAAACTTGTAAATATGTATTTGTATATAAGGCAAGTGTGCCTTCGTGAATCAACAAGCGCAAGTCACTTTACCAGCCTCGATCCTGGGAAAGAAACGAAATGGGTTTTCAAATCCTAGTATTACCAAGATCAAATTAGAGTTTGAGGAGATGATCAAGTGTGTTTTATAGTGTAGTTTCGTTAGAGGATAATACGAGGAATCCAATCCATATTTTGTGCAGTGATCAACGGTTGTAAGTGATTGTAAACTCAAATTTTGATACATTCTTCAATAATAAAGTCTCCTAGACTGTTCCTGCCATGGATGTAGATCATTAGGGTCGAACCACGTAATTTTTTATGTTGATTTCGCATTTCTTTTATTATTTTTGCTTTTATTTTGATCTTGCATGAGCATATACTATGATTTCGGGTTTCTAACATGATTAAAATAGAAAATTAAACCGATCACGTTAATCATATATTTTCTTGGTATTTTGGTTATATGTTGTTCAAAATTAATTGTATATTACAACCAGTTACGTTAATTTAGTTCTTTGAGTATTTGTCTATGAGATGTTTGAAATTATAACAATATCTATTTATTTTAGGAAATGAAACCAAGAAATATAGATCTATGAAGTGAATTTTGTAAATACTTATGAAAAATTCTATTTATACTTACACTTTTACCTATGTAACCATATGCGTTGATGTGTCAGCACCAAAAAGTGGTAAAATTTTAAAATGTTGAAATTAAAAATGTAAATTAAAAAAGAAAATAATAATAAAATAAGATTGTCACTCAATATGTATAATATTGTGTGTACGTGTGACGCTGTTTTTGATATTTATAAAAGGAATAACTCAATTTGAAGGCTTTTATACCACACAGTATTCACATGATATAATTTCTTTTTTACAGTGAAACATTGTTTCATTCATTAATAAAACGGACAGTTACAACTTCTAACCTAAAACATACAAACCAAATTCTAACTTTACTAGCTCTCTAATACACAAATTTCTTTGTGGCTGACAAGGTTTTTTCCAAAGCCTCTAGACTAACCGTCTAAGGGACAAATTTCTGTCTTAGATCAGCGTCTAAGACAGCACACAAAGCTCCCACTCCCCTGGAGGGAGTACAAACTCTATAGACCCCTGGTCCTAGAGACAATGTAAATAAACAAAGTACAACCTTTTTTTTTTTTTAATGTTTTTGGATTTTTATTTTTTCAAGTACAACCTAAAACAAAGTAAATAAACGAAAATACATGAAAAAGACATGAAAAAAACCAAAGGAAACATAAAAAAACACAGGAAACCAAGGCTGTCTAGGTGTGTGGGATACACGCGTCGCCTTGGGAAAATGGCGAGCAGTAGATCTAAAGCAGCTAGTGAGTCTAGACCCCAAAACAGCCCTGCGTGATAGCAGAAAACCTCCCTGGATGGAGGCGCATGTGTCACACGCTCCAACTTCAACCTATGTGTGTGGGTCATGCGCGACCCCTTTCGGCAAACTTCTTCTTCCTTTTGATAGCTCGGCGCCTTGGGAATCTTGTAGTGTGTTGTGTGTTGTTCGCTGGTTGTCGAAATGCTCTAGATCTACGTTTCATCCTCATCGGCCTGAAAACCCAAAAAAACCCAAGTAAAATAAAGGAAACCTAGAGAGAAAAGGGAGGGAGAAGGGGAGGAGGGAGGAGTCGAAGCTCCCCCCTCCGCTGAGCAGTTTGGGCGTTGGGATTTTAGAGAGAAGTGGGACATTCTCTCTCTAAAGATATAGGAGTGAGTGGAAATCAGGTGACATAATTTGATTTGAAAGATAAATTTTAAAATTTGAATATTACAAATCAAATGATTTCATGTGGATGGTGTATGGTATAAAAGTTTTCAAATAGCATTACTCATAAGCAGAGGCGCCTTAATACAAATTGAGGCCCCACGCAAAATTTAAGTGAATCATTTTTTATTATAATACAATAAAATATAAATTATTATATTGAATCTTTTTTTTTAATTTTCAATAAAATGAATCTTTATTTAAAATCTATAGATAAAACTTTTCAAATTTATATTTAATACGTCAATTTAAATTTAGGCCCCATTGTAAATTTTATGCCTAAATTTAGCAATATCTTAGAAAAGAATATTGAAAAATATAAATTATTTATTGTATTAAATATTAAATTTAGTATCTTGGACCTTGCACACATTGGAAAATATATAAAAATATTTTATTTTTTAATGAAATGATTTTTATATTTTTTTCTAAAAAAAATAAATAAAAAATATCTCACTTTTAATTTTTGAGACCTTGTATAAGGTGAGGCCTTAGGCAATGGCCTAAGTGGCCGTAGGCTAGCCCTACTCATTAGGGGTGTACAAAACCACCCAAGCCGGCCATAATTGAGTCGAACCGGCCACCAAAGTACGAAATCAAACAAAACTAGCAGGGAACCAGTCGACCGGCAGCAAAAATATATCAAAACCAACATCGGTCGGTTCGGTTCGATTTGAACCTAGTTCAAACCACTAAACAGGTCGCCTATTTATAAATATATATTTTTTAAAATTATACCTATATAAAACGGCGTTGTTTTAAATTTGTAGTTTCTAAAAAAAAAAACTAAATGAAATAGGGCTAGTTGGCCAGCGCCGTTTTGACCTAAGGTTAAACAACCCCTCCCCTACCTCTTTTTCTCGACTTCAATCTTCAACTCCCTTCCACTGTTCCAGTCCTCTGAGTCTATTCCTCTTCGCTCGCCGCTCTCCCCTTCCCAGTTCCAACTTCCTGCAAATGACACTACTCACAGTGCATGCAACATTCCCTTCAGTCATTCCCCACTTCCCCTCCATGAATTCGTCCCCCTCTGCCCCTCACGGTGTGTTAAAAAAATACCCTCACGATCACCATCACATGCCAGTGATTTTCTTGAGGTATGATTTTGTTCGCACTTGAGTCCCTTCACAATTCTCACTTTCTCTTCTCATGCCGGTGGGGTCCTTATTTTTTTAATTTTTAATGTATTCAATTTTGATGTGTTTAATTTATCATCATATTAGTTATCAATTTATGTTACATATTATTTGTTTTCTAAATTTTTTATTGTGTATGGACAGGGATTGAAAAAGTTTAGATCAAATTAATTGATTGTGAATAGTAATTTGAGAACTAATTCTCACTGTGAGTGTTCCTATTAGATCAAATTATTAACTTGTGTGCTAATTTAATATTGTATTGACATTGTTGTTGTAAAATTATTTTGATTCTTAAAATAAATTGTGAGGTTGATGAGCGAACTAAAATCTAAATTGGAGTCTTAGACTTGTGATGTTTGCCACATTGTAAACTAGCTGCAATATAATTGTGTTGAATTTTGTTCTTTGTTTGTTTTAATTTGTTGTGTAATTAATTATGTATTTAATTTTTCACATGTTAGATGGATTCTTCGTCAAGTCTAATTGATCTTAATTAGAATGAACAAAAAATTAATTTGGGAAAGATCCAAACACCAAAACCCCAAAATGTCCCTAATAATAATAGTTGTCCACTTCCTAAGAAATGGAAGGGAAATGATCCGTCAATTATTTGAGACCATTTTATAAAGGTTGAGGGTTGTTCCGTAAATGATTCGAAGGCCAAGTGTAATTATTGTAATAAGGTGTACACTTGCCACTCAAAGAGGAATGAAATTTCAACCATGCAAAACTATCTACCTTCATGTCTAAAAATTCCTCATAAATGTGGTCCTTTGGATGAATACCAAAATATATTGGCAGATAAGGCAACACCCGAGGAGGAGGTTGGAGAGAGCAATAGTAGTGTGTTAAGAAATCTTGTAACTCATAATTATAGTGAAGAGATTGTAAGGTTGGCGATTGCGAAAGTGGTAATCATTGATGAATTGCCATTTAGAATTGTTGAAAGGCAATGATTTAGGAAGATAGTTTGGTTGCTTGAATCCCAATTTAAAGTGTCATGTCGTGTTATGGTTACAAGAAATTGTATGAAACTGATTGTATTATAAAAGACCAAGTTTAAAAAGTTATTTAAAAATGGGAGAACGAGGATTTTATTAACTACTGATACATGGACATCAATACAACATCTTAATTATGTGCGCCTAACTGCACATTTCATTGATAGTGATGGAAAATTACAAAAGAATATCATTAATTTTTGTTTAATCCCTAATTATCAAGTGGATACTATTGGGAGATATATTAAATTATGCTTCCTTGATTGATTGAGGCATTGATAAGATATTTACTGTTATTATTGATAATGCGAGCTCAAATAATACTGGAATTTCATATTTGAGACATTTTTTTATGAGAAATTTGTTAAGGGAAAAGTATAAGCACATGAAATGTTATGCTTTTATTTTTAACTTTGTCATGAATGAGATACTAAATGAGTGTAATGACTTCATCACAATAATTAGAAATACAGTAACATATGTGCCCTACTTCCCTACAAAATTAGAGAAGTTTAAGAAATTGACGCTTTGGTTTGGGAATATTTCCACGCTTACGACGGGCAACACAATATAACAACTGTCTCTAAGACGAGGTATATCTCCTCATTGTTGGTTATAATAATAATAATAATAATAATAAGGGACGACTTTGAAGACAAAATGTGAAAGATATATATATATATATATATATTATCATTTCGATGTTCCAAGTTTAAAGCTGAGTGAGATTAGATAGAAACATGGATAAATATTTTGAGAGTCATTTTATGTGTAAGTTGAGAAATGAGAAATGATTCATACAATATTAAGATGTGTAAATTTTACGAATTCTTTTAAAAAAAAAAAAAATTTAAAGCCCCAAATGAAAAAAATTCTACTTTATAAATTATAATAATGAACCTCATATATTTTTTTATAAAATGAATACTCAAAATTTATACTTAGGAAGACCTTATCCGGTATTTCTCTTTTAATATATTCCATGATCACTTGATTAGAGGGAGTTCGCGCGTCTAATTAGGGCCAAAAGTATTATTAGTACCGTAATACATTATACACAGAAACAGTCGTTTTGAAAAAGTCAAAAGTAGAAAGTACCTGACTCTGTCACGATCTCGGTCTCACTCAAATCAAATATGTGTGTATATATATACGTATATAAAAAGATCATATCCTTAACTGTAAAAAGAGAAGATTATGTCCTTTTTATTTTTTATTTTTGTGCAAGAAAGAGTGCCATGAAAGAAAATAAATAAATAAACAAATAAAACAGAAGATGCATGCATGGTGGGGAGTGAGGGAGGGTCTCGTGCATTAACTGTAATTTCTGGTTCTTTGTGACTGATGCAGGAAGAGCCAAGGGGAGCCAGACAGACCGACCGAACATGAGTATTAATTAGGCGGCTTCATCTTAGAATTCGTCAAAATTCAAAAACTTAATTTTGTTTTTTTTTCATTTTTAAGTATAAGGTTAGAATACTCAACACAGAGTAGTAGTCGTCGTATAGAAAAAGTCAATAATTATACCATACAGATCATAGCTAGTAGTAGTAGACGACTCTATCTCGGCTACTACTACCTCAATGAATTAAGCTCGCTGTACATTTATATCCATTGGGTATACTCTATCCATAAAAAGAATTAAAAGAAATAACGTTTTTAATAATATTTAAAATCAAAAATAGAGCTGCTTTTCTTTGTCTGTGTGCGATCCAGTATGTACGTGTCTGTCATGTTACCTTGGAGCCTAGTTGTTGGCTGTTGCACTGTTTGAATACCTTTTGCATGCAAATAATTTGGGTTTTCTTGGATAGTTTTATACGTAAAAATAAAAAGATCTTTTAATTTGTTGTTGGAACTTGGAAATCATACTAGGAAACGTATTTTGAATCTTATGGTGAATTTGATTCTTTAATTGGCATGTGTTTTGGAGATATACGCCCTTCTGCCCAGTTTAGATTTTTTATAAAAGTTTTATGAATTTTTATAAAAGAAAAATGATTAATAAATTATCTAACTCCATGTTTAAACTCACAACATAAACAAGACAAGACCCGAACTAATCGCTTGAACTGTAAATGTAAAGGAAAAAACTAATTCCATTAATATATGAAAAAAATGATCAGATGACTACCAATGAATTAACCCCCATTCCATTAATGAAATATTAATGTTATAAATGGATAAATTTATATGTTGAAGAAGAATATATAAAATAATGTGACATTTATTATATAGAAATAAATATATTAGCCTAACATGGTCAATATTATTATAAAATATGAAATCAAGTTTGATTTACCATGAATACAATCAAACCCATATTTGTCTACGTATGATCGACTTGTAAAAGTCAGGTATTATCATCAAGAATATAAAAATGTCAATATTTAAAATATTTTTGTTAAATTTGTAGGATTTATTTATGATTCAAAATTATTATACATTTTTTAATTTAGACATAATATATTTTTTAATTATGAAATTTATAATCTAAACTATAATCTAACATGTTAGAAATTATTTTCTCATAAAACTTTTATGAACAATTAGTATTAATTTAAAAGAAAAAAATACTATAAAATATTTGTGATAAAGTTTATAGATGGGCTAATTTTTAAGATGGTTTGATTTTAAATATAAAGCCCAGAGGTCAAAAAATGAAGCTAAACCCGTGTGGAAACTCAGGGGTCTCGATTCTTCATTCGTGGGTATTATTTGTTCTCTTTTTGTTCGTTCTATTATGTTTATGTTGGTTTCCTCGGTATAGTTTCTTCGCAGTCCCTGTTTCTCACTTCCCATTGTATATTTTTCGGTTCTTCTCTAATGGTAGAGTGCAGTGGAGTTGTATGTGAAGCAATGGGCTTTTGATGCTCATTAACGGCAAAACAAAAGTTAACGAAAAAACAAGAAAAATTATTGTAGTAGTTAGATAGCCACTTATTATAATAGAATAGATATAATTATCTATATAATATTGCTGACATATTAAAGACTATGTTAATTTAAAAATAACAAAACGATAAACCTTATTTATAAATTGATTTAAGTTACTATGATGCTTGAAATTATAAATATAATTTTCTCTATCGTAAAATAAACTTAATAATGTATTTTAAAAAATAAGAAAAAAAATCTATTAAAACTACTAATTTGATTATTTTATTTGTAAATTGATCATGATGAAAGTATCCGTCATGCATCATCCAAAGTGTTCAAAGTAAATGAGGTGGGTTTTTGGCATTGGAAGAAAAGAAATTAAAGTTGGGAAAAAATATCTCTTTGCTTTCTATACTTGTTGTGGACAAAATATATATTCACAATAAAATAATGATCATGTGATATCTTTGCTTTATCCCCTTGTCCTTTTAAGTTAAGTAACATCATGAAATTGCAGACTTAACCATTATTATACAAAGGATCTATTATTGGTATGTAAATTATTAAAGCAGATCAAGATATAATTAAATAAATAAAAAAAAAACACTTCAAAATTCATTCCAAAATTAAAGAAATGTTTCTGTGTATTGTACCCAGGAGTTGTTGGATTGCTATATTTAATATATTTACCAAGACGCTTTTGTCCTTTGTTGGCTGCTTTAAAGTAACCTACAAAAGTGACAAGCATATGTGCATGCATCCATTTTTCATTTATTGACTGATGCCTGACAGATGCTTATGTGTTTGCAAATAAAATAATTATAATTTATCAAGATGTCTATTTTTTTAATATAAAATCATTGTACTTTAAAACAATTATTAACAAAAACTTTAAACTTCCAAAATCATTAAAGCCTCATTTGGATTGAGAGATGAGTTGAAAAAAGAATAGAACAGGAGATAATATATATGATAATATATTATTAAAAACCAACATGAAATTTATATTTGATTTAAATGAGAAATGCAATAAAATTTTTTAGATAAGTTGTTTACCATGTATACAATGCAACAACAAATGGAAGAATTAAACCAGTACCCAAAGAAATTAGGCCAATTCCTCACTATCCAATTTCGTACCCAAGCCCCAATTACAAATTTTAAAAGTTTTCAAATATTGTTACTAAATTTGGACTAATTATTAAAGTAGAAATTAAAGGAAATAAAACACTACAAAATTAATTAAAAAAAAGTTAAGATTTAATTTTCTTACTGCAAATTTATGAGCAATTATCATATTAATTTTAAAAACATTTGAACAGACTATATGCTAATAGTTAAGTTCAAAATCATTTATAAGATTATTTATTTCTCACATATGAAGAAAAGACCAAAAAAAAAAAAAAAA
The DNA here is from genome assembly GCA_011037825.1 of Carya cathayensis. Lineage (NCBI taxonomy): Eukaryota > Viridiplantae > Streptophyta > Magnoliopsida > Fagales > Juglandaceae > Carya > Carya cathayensis. Next base: position 73,864 of record QGSO01000963.1, on the reverse strand, counting down.
AAAAAAACCCCTAAATCTTTCTTTCCCAATCTCCTACGAAAGGCACAACCTAGCTCAACCCACTCCAAGCTATGTATATCTCATATATCAAGCAAAAATTTTAATTAAATTAAGCTAATAGCCCAGCTCACTGCAACGCGATCCAACACCGTTAAAACATCTAGAAATCATAGTATAAAATTTTTACGATCAGAAGTAAGATTTGCATAATATTCAAATTGATACTTTTACAAATTTTTTTTCTTAATAATTTTAATATAATTTATTATGAATTTGGAGTTGAAATTTCAAAATCATCTGTAATAAGATCTAACGTTTATTTTTTAAAATTTTTTTAAATCACTAGGCATCTTATTTTTGTATTTCCCCATAGGACACTAACAAATTCAAAAAAATTTTAAACATTATTATTAGTTTTGGCACAAATATTAGAGCATAAATTAAAAATAAATAAAGTTTTACAATAATGTAAATTTTATTTTTTCAATATTTTAAATTCTTAATATAACTTTATGTACAATTTAGATACAAAGTGAAAATTTTAAATAAACTATGTTCTAGTAGTTAGATCTACAAACATGTACCAATGGATTTTTTTCTTATTGGAAAAAAAGACCCAATGCTAGGCCAGAATTCAGCAACAAAGCCCAGCCCACCCACCAACTTAAAACATTAAAACGGCACCGTTTTCATAACAGGAACCCTCAACCCACCACATTCCCAATCCCAAAACGGCACCGTTTCATAAAAAAACATAATAATAATAAAAATTAAAAAAAAAACACTAAACACGGTACTATAAATTCATCTTTTTTCTTCTATCTCTCTCTCTTTCTTCCATTCCTCCGTTCGACACAGAGAACTCCAACAAGCTCTCACAGAAGTCTCTCTCTCTCTCCATGTCTCCGTCTCTCTCTCACCTTTCTCTCTTTCTCTCTCTATTACTTGCTCACATTATCTGCAACATTTTTTTTAACTCGTTTGTGTTTCTCCATGTTTCTCCATTTTGTTTTTCTCTCTCCCTATGTCTCCGTCTCTCCTTCATCTTTCTCTCTTCCTCTCTTCCTCTCTCTGTTACCTACATTCTCGGCAACAATTTTTTTTTACCTTATTTCATTTCAGAAAAAGGCCACTCTGTAAATTTGACTGAAGTTGTAAACTTTGTAACCACTTTGGGCTTTTGTTGTTATGAACAAAGAGAGAGAGTTTAATGAAGGAAGAGAGTCTGCAGCTATAAATACACTGATGCCAGAGATCAATCTTTCTTAATACAGTGATTCAAAATCCTTCTTCTTCAATAGAAAGAAAAATAAAAGCTCATCCGGTCCTCGTTCTCTTGAGTTCCAAAACTTCTAATGCTTCTGTTTTCTCTCATGGCGATTTCTTTTCTCCGGTAAGCTTTTCCTTCTAAACCCACCCAACGTTCCTTTTTCTTTGAACCCACCATCTCTTTAGTTCTTCAATTATCCACAAATCCTTGCCAAGACCCGAACGTCATGCTCATTCCTGTGTCATCACTCTCATTCCATGAAATTTCTGCATCGAAAACCACCACCATTAGGTGACATCGTGAGCTCCTCCACACCATGAACCAATCCCTGTTCTTCCATGTCAAAAACAGAGCACTCCTCACAACCACACACGAACTGCGTGGGTTTCTCCACCCATTTAGCTCGGATTTGCCACCACCCAACACCAGTTTTCATCGTAGCACTCTCAGCCTAACCTCGATTGCATAGTGTCGCCGCTTCTGACCTTCGTCCAACCACCATCCGTCGCACCCTTGGATGGTGCCTCTGTCTCCATGGTTTTCGTGTACCCACCATGCGCCCCCACCCATAGCCACCATGAGTGCCACCACGAGTGGTCCCCAGCCCTCCACTAAAGCTTCCCCTCTCCCTTGCTGTCAATCTACTTTCTCGCCTCATGGATCCTCCACCAAAACAGAAACTCTGCTCCCTCCCCTCACAATATGCGTTAGACGAAATGGGTAAAAACGCATGCAAATCAGGGATAAAATGGAAATAAAATTGTTAGACGAAAACATTGTTCCTACCTCTTTCGCATTTATATATATAGTAGATATATATTGGATACATAATTAAATGTACTTGTTTTGAGCAAATTAAACTGAATTAGCAAATAATAAATGGCTCCAAATCTAGAATTCAAATATAGTTTAATTTTAAATGATAATATTTATAAGGGGAATACGATATTGACGCGGCTTTATAGGAGCAAATATCATGCTTTGGAATCTCTCTCTCTATGTGAAATCATCAATTATCTAAAAAATTTAAACTAATGGGAAATATAGATTTTATTATGTTTATTATATCTTGACACTCTCCCTCACGTGTGGATTGGATTCTCCCTCAATAGATAGCCCAACGCGCGGGATATTGTTAAATATATAATATAAATAATTAAATCGATATCTTCCCATCAGTTTAAACTTTTGGAATAACTAGTGATTTCATATAGTATCATAGTAGAGATCTTAAGTTTAAATTCTGACTCTATACTCTATCCCATTTAAGCAAATATTTCACGTATTCAATCACTCATTGAGGAAGAGTTTAGCCCACATGTGAGAGTGTGTTAAGAATATAATATAAATAATTAAATCTACATCTTTTCATTAGCTTAAGCTTTTGGGACAATGGGTAATTTCACAAATATTTAATTAAATGTGGTAGAGTTTAAACTCAGGATTCGAATTCAGAAACCTCTACTCTGATACCATGTAAAATCATCATTTGTCTCAAAAGGTTAAGCGATGCTACATACAGTCCCCATTTGGAGACTGCAATGCAGGTCTAAGCAATTTTATTTTTAAAACTTTTTAAAATTATAAAAATATCCTTTCTAAAATGATGCATTTTCTCGTTTAATAAATGGTCTACATATGTAGAAACTGCAAATAGAATTTCTCATCATTCTATATCTTAATTCTTCACCATGTTTTCTTGAAAATAATCTCTGATCAGCTTTGTTCTTGAAAGAGCAATTCTACATGAACGTGCTAGACCACTTCTCAATAATTATAGACAGGTATATATAGTTCTCAACCAAGATCTTGAGTTCTTTTTCTCCTCTGTATTTCTGTTCAACGTTTTTTCCCATTTCTGTTTGCAGCTTCAACATTTTCGTGAAGTACGTACTTTCCAGAACACTTGAAGTTTCAGAGCTCTGAGCAACTAATTTGGTTCGAAATGGGGAGGCTCTTTCTTATTGAATACGACCAAACTCCTGATGAGAAGTTGTACTAGTGCCGTTTATGCCATACCCACATTGCGTTAAAAAAATACCTAGTTTTACAGGTAATAACTCTCTCTCCCTCTCCCTCTCCCTCTCCCTCTCAATTCTTCATGGGTTTTCTTGGATAGGCTTATATACATTTATAGGAAAATTTCCTTTGGAAATCAGACTTTCATGAAGTCTTGGACCATTTGTTGGATTATTTGCGATGAATCTGATTGTTCTTGCAACCTGCCTTTTGGTTTATAATATATGCATTCAAAATTATTACGATTCACGAACTTGGAGTCTTGGACATGCAGCGCCATTACATGGGTTCTTGGAGACTTATCAATGAGAAATGATAAGTGCCAATATAGAGAAGTAAAAGGGCAAAAAACCCAAAAAGAACTACAAACTACATGAGTTTGTTCTTAAACTATTGAATATTAAGATCAGAGAAAAATAGTATTTGTAAATAATTTAACAAATATCTTTTCATCATCGATCTACTTGACATCAAATGAGATATGAATTTTTTTAATCATTTGCTCAAAATATTATGTTACTTTTGGCCTTTCAGAATATATCCACTAATATTTATAGAGTTATACTACGTATAGTCGTGGAGAGTACTTCATAGGAATATAACAGTGGCGGATGTCATTTGCACCAAATGCAACAGACTTTTGGGCTTAAAAGATGTAAATCTCTATTTATTTTAGTTTTGAGAACATGATATGTTTTCACATTAATCTTTCAATTTCATATTATTTTTAATACACTAATCAAGCTGTGATTATTTATGTTGATCAGGTTCAACTAGACGAAGAAGCACGCAGCATTGTGATCAGAGAAGGAAGAATTCCAATGAATTTGAAAGTTCTAATTAAGAATAATTAATATGACAATATATTGTTTCTATTAGATTGAATAGTTATACATGTGATATCTATCCTTTCCGTTTTATCTCTAAAAAGAGAAACTCTTCCTTCCATGTAGAAAAGCTACTCATCATCATTGCCGAGTGATTCCATAAGAGAAGACCTTTCCGTTCTATTTCTAGTACCAGTTTGTATATATATTTTTATGCTAGTATTTTTTTATTTCTCCTTTTCACCGGTTCGGTTTTGGTTAGATATATCGCGCTCCGACTACCAACTATCGACACACGTCCCACCACGCAACTCTCCATCCGCCGATCTACCTTGGTCACAATCTTGGCACGTGACACCCACGCGTTGTTATGCACATGGCTGTCACGTGCCACCTTGTCATAATGCTTCTGTCTGCTAAACACGTCACACCAGTAGATTCTCCACTTCAAGATCTTCCTGATCTGTCCCACCCCATCTCACAATCACTAGCGCATGGTCTCCACACGCCACCATAGGTGCACGTAAAGAAACTTGGCCTGCCCAGTCTATATCATTCGATACTAATCTTTCTACTATGTTTTCACTTTTCCTAATAGATGATATTGAGGAAATGAATATGGATTTTTAAAAAACATTTGAAGATAACAAACTGCAGTGCATCTTCACCTTCCACCACCTCTAGCAGTGGCTTAATAGAATAGTAAAAAATTGTCATTTAAGACTGCACCATCTTTACAGCATATGAGTTGGGACCAAGTTTTTTGTCGGATTTCACTTTTGCGTTGTGGTTATTATAATGAGATTGTTCTTTAGAACCCCACCCATGTATCTCGTTTTACCATATTTGCTTGCTTAGAAAAAGTAACAATAATTATACTAGTGGTCTGATCCAAGAGTTAATGAGCATGCAGGAACGAACTCCTGTTTTGGAATGGACACCATCTAGAGGACCCAATGACGAGGGCACCTGTCAACATATAAGTTGGAGGATTACCCTAATCAGCATCTCGAGAACAAAGCGTGACGTTATACATTATTTTAAATTTTATTATCCTCAATCGCATTTAATATAATCGTATTTAAGTGGTCTCGTTTATCAACCATTTAAATGACAATTATTAAAAATTTATCGCATAGTAAGTGTGACTGAGAATATTTCATAATATTATTTGGTGCAAATGTAAATTTTATACTTGAGCAAGCTTGTCCAACCATCTCCAACTTGTAATGACTTGTAATCACTAACTTGTTTGTGAATGAATTTCATTTTTCTTTTGTTTTAGTTTTTGGTTTTGATTTTTATTGATAATGGATAATTGCACTTGGATGCTTGGCTTTGATTTCTATTTTTTTTGGGTGGTTTAAATGGTTTAAGTATCATAAAACCCAAAAGAAGTCTGTATACATATCAATTTTTTTTATCATTCTTTTCTAATTATTCTGAATCTGATAATTTATTAATAACCAAATGTTAGTCCAGTTCTTTCATTTAACTAATGCGGCAATAAATTGGATTATATTGAATTACACAATTTAAGATCATATTCCAGCGCATGAACTACATAGCACCGTCCCAATCTATTATTTTTCACTTTTTTCAAGATGTATTTTCAACACTTTTAAATATTTTTTTAAAAAAATTATATTATTAAAAACTACTCACTTAATTATTAAGTAAAATAATTTTAGAAAAAAACCCAGCAGTAGCTCCTATGCGGGCTCCCAAGTATTTCTCATTTATCATTATTGTAATTGTACTTTTTCTTTCTTTTTATATTTTTTATTTTTCTTTCAAGTATTTTTTAAAATTAAAAAAATACTTCATCTCACCAATAATTATTTTCTTAACTTTTAAAAAAATAAAAATAAAATAAAATATCCCAAAATCATGGTCCAATATGATTTACTAGCAAGCAGAGTTATATGGCTCATTCTTCTCCTCCTTTTTTCCTCTCCAGCCTCCCCATCGGTTGCAATTTCAACTCATTCAAGCTCCAAAAGAAGCCCTTCTCAAACTGAAGCCCGTTACCATCTTCTCTATTGCCAGCTCCTCGTCCCTGGCACTGCTCACAGGTATCGTTTTCTCTCCCTCTTTCTCTTCGATTTCGTGTTCTTGATTCTCTTGATGTGTTCTCTTTCTTTTCTTTTCTTTTATTGAAGGGAAAACTCATAACCATTTCATTAAACCATAGAGGAAATACATGAAGATATGCCCTCCAGTGTTACAATTGGATCAGAAATAGATAGAACATCTTTTGCTAACAAGTTAGCTATAGTATTACTATTTCTCCTAACATGAGAAACACCCCACTTAGCAAAATTTTTAAGCAACTGCTTGGTCTCAACAACATACATGCTAGCACAGTTTCAACCTTGCTTATCACCTTGAAGAGGATTAATGACTTGCAGAGAGTCACCCTCTAATATAACCTGGGATAATCCTAAGTCTAGCCCAAATTGAACTGCTTGGAGTGCACCAAAAGCTTATGCAAGATAGGGGTCAGGAAATAGTAATTTACTAGATCTCAAGGTTGCTAGAAATTGGCCTTCACTATCCCTAACTGTCACTCCAACACCCACTTGTCCCTACACATTGTCTTCAGCACTGACCCAATTCAGCTTATACCATTTCAAAGGAGGAGCCATCCATACCTCAGCTGAAGTGCAGGGTTTGCTGGCTCGACCCTTGCTGCAGGCTTCTTCCTTTACTAATAAGTCAAGGATACTTCTCGCCTCTTTTATGATTTCCTTTGGATGTGCAAACTCTTCCTTGAAAACAAACCTGTTTCTTCTCCACCAAGTCTTCCTGGCCACAATAACAAATTTTTGAAGAGCCTGCTAGTCCAAGGTCCTAGTAAAGGCTTCATAAAATAGTAGCATGGAGGAATGAGAAATGGAGCATTTCTGTAATTGTTTAGAACATTGGCTCCAGACATCCTTTGCAGCCTCACACTACCATATACCATGTGTCACACTTTTTGTTCCCCTGCAACAGATTGGACAGAGTGAACTGACCACAACTTTTCTTTTAAACAAATTAGAAAGGGTAGGGAGAGCTTAAAGGCAAGCTCTTCATAGAAAGACTTAGTCTGTAGGTTGAACTTTAAGTTTCCATATATGTTGCCACACTTCTTGGAAGGATCCACTGCTCGAAGCTTGACTCTTTGATTCCAGGTTCTGAGACATTGCCAAATGGTACGAACTCCTAACTGAGAAGCTTCCTTCTTTGGAGCCTCTCCAAATGATTATGTCCCTGCTATTTAGAGAACTAATGGGGGTTTTCAGCACTATATCAGCATCTCTTGGCTCAAAAATTTGCTTCACCAAATTAAAGTTCCATTGTTTGAGATAGGATCAATCAACTCAGAAACTTTGGCTTTGGGATCCAGAAACTTGATCTTACTAAGAACTCTGTTAGGAGATGGGAATGCAAGCCATTTATCCTTCCAAATGAAAGTATCATTCCCATTGCCTATTCTCCTGTAAGAACCTAATTTTACAAGGTGCCTAGCTACTAGGAAGCTTCTCCAAATGAAAGAAGGTTTGGACCTTAGTTTAGCTTGCTTAAAGGAGGAGGTCTTAAAGTACTTTGCCTTCAAGACTTGAGCTGCAAGGGACTGGAGATGTTGGATCAAACCTCAGCATTGCTTTGAGAGCATAGCTAAGTTAAAGAGCTCGAGGTCCTTGAAGCCCATTCCCCCTTCAAATTTTAATCTCCCCATCCACTTCCATGACACCCAATGTATCTTGTGTTCACTGTCTTGCTGGCCCCACCAAAACTTTTGGATAACACTATTTATTTATTTGAGTAGAGAGGATGGTAATTTAAAAACACTCATAGTGTAAGTGGGAAGGGATTGAACTACTGCTTTGATGAAGACTTCATTCCTTACTTGAGACAACAATCTCATTTTGTAGTTGCTTATTCTTTGTTTGATGCTTTCTAGAATTCTCTTGAAAGTCTTGTGTTGCCCAGATGACTAACATAAGAGGGGGGTGAATTGAGTTGTATTTTAAAAAATAACAATTATAAATAAAATATACAATATAAAATGTAAACAAAATACGAAACAACAATAAATATAAAGAGTAAGGATAAGAGAGAAGCAAATTCAGTATGTTAACGAGGTTCGGCCCCACTGCCTACGTCCTCGCCTCAAGCTACCCCTTGAGGATCCCCGAATTTACTATTAAACCTCTTTCAGGTGGATATAGAAACCTATTACATCTTTGAACAACACCGCTACAAAGGATCCGTGTAGAACACCCTCTACACTTGCAATCACCTTACACGTGGTGATTCAACTATTCCCTGTGTAGAACACTTTCTACACGCACAAAGGTTATACACACCCTTTCAGATTGTAATTAATTTTTTGCCATTCTTTAGTTCTTGCAGCTTCGTAGCCTTCTTTAGCCTCGAGACCCTGTAAAATTTTATGAGAAAGTCAAAAATCAAAAGAAGAAAGAGATGGAGAGATAGACGACGAAAGGAGAAGAGCGAGATAGGGGCTTACCAGAAGAGAGAGAGAGACTATGTGATGGGACTCTGAGAGAGATGTTATGGACTCGTGTGGTCGCCAGTGGAATTTTGAGAGAGAGTCCATGTGGGGGGTAATTTAGAATTGAACAAGGTTTGTTCTAGGGAAAGAGGAGGGGGGGGGGGGAAGAGAAAGAATCGTGACTTTAAGTCCCCACGTGGACTGCAGTAGGGGCTCATTGGGCTAACATTTTGGCCATTTTGGGCTGGGCTATTGGGCCTTTTTTTTCCTTTTCTAAACCCTAATTCTTTTTTTTTTAGGAAAACATCAATACCATATTGATATCAAAGAACAAAGGCAGAAAACAGATTACACAACTTGGCTGACGCCCAATTCAACCACATCCTCAACCATCTCAAGGGATTCCTTGGCTAGACAGTGAGCAACATAGTTGCCACTTCTTCTTATAAAACTCACCATACACTTATCAAAATTAGACCACAAAACTCTAATGTCTTGTAAGACCATTCTCACACTATCTCATCACTCAGTATGTTTCTGAAGGCCTTGGACTACGATCTAAGAGTCACCTTCCATGATAATAAATAGCCACCCCTTTTCCTTTTCCATTTCAGCTACATGAAGGCCACCAAGAGCTTCAGCTAACAGGGGGTCCATCACACCAACTCTTGACAGCTTTTTAGTTGCCAGAATAGAGCCCTTGTGATTCCGAGCCACCAAGCCAAAACCAGTTCTGTTGTTAGCTATACTCGAAGCTGCATCCCAATTTATTTTGAGAGTGTCCACAGGAGGACGAGTCCATACGGACAATAGGTCTTGGACCTGCTTGGGTTTGTTCTTTGAGCCAAGTTGTGCAGCCTTAAAGTTTCCCAAGGAGTTGACTGCCTGCCTTGCAACCTGGGTGGGATGTGTGAAGGAATTCTCAAAGAGCAGATTGTTCCTTCTCAGCCATATTCCTTGGGCTGTCACGGAGAATAGAGCCAACAAGTCCTGGCTGGAACTAGCATTAAATTGCTCCACCAAGTCTTTGAAGTCACCTGCACTATTAGAGCTTTTTTGAAAAACTTTTGGACCTTGGTTCCACACATCCATAGCTGATGGATAGCTCCATAAAGCATGGGTGGTTGTCTCTTCCTCCCTACCACATAAAGGACACAGAGGGGAATCCACAATTTTCTTCTTGTATAGATTCAACCTAGTAGGGAGTGACTCAAGACAAGCTCTCCACATGAAAAATTTAGTGGCATTTGGAATCTGAAATTTCCAACAGCCGGTCCAATTCTTAGGAGGTAGTGCCTGATGTGAGAATTGGCCCTTATATGAATCCACCAGCTCCTTCTGTTTATGGTAAGCACTTCTCATTGAAAATTGGCCATCCTTTGTATCTAACCATATCAATCTATCCCTGGCTCCAGTAACACTTATAGGAATTTTAAAGACAGTTTCAGCTACCTCAGCACCAAGAATAGATAATACCAACTCTTGATTCCATTGTTTTGTCTCCACATTAATCAGTTCAGCAACTCGGGCTTCTTCATTCAATACCTGGATTGGAGATTGGACCATAAAGCTTAAGGGTCGAGGCAACCACCTGCAATTCCAAATTTTTGTATCTTGACCATTACCTATTCTCCATATTGAACCTTTTTCTAGAAGGCCTCTTGCTGCACAAAGGCTCCTCCAGATAAAGGAAGGTTTTGCTCCCACTTTGGCTTGAAAGAAATCAAATTTAGGAAAGCACTTTGTTTTAAAGAACCTGGAAGCCAGAGAATCAGGGAATTGGATGAGTCTCCATCCTTGCTTTGCTAACAATGCCATGTTGAAGCTTTCAAAATCTCTGAATCCCAAACCTTCTGCCCCTTTTGCTTTCCCCATTTGTTTCCAAGAGACCCAATGCACCTTTTTTTCTTGGTTCATATGGCCCCACCAAAATTGGTGCATTACTCGGTTAAATTCATTAAGCAAAGACTTGGGCAATTTGAAGACTCCCATACAGTAGGTTGGCAAGGCTTGGATGACAGCTTTCAATAAAATCTCCTTCCCTTCTTGTGATAAGAATTTAGTTTTCCAGTTGCTGATTCTGCCTCTCATCCTGTCCAAGATACCCTTAAATGCAGCATGTCTTGTTCTACCTATAAGGGCAGGAAGTCCAAGGTATTTCTCATAACATGCAGTGGATCGAGTGCCAACCAAGCTCAGGATATAATCTTTAGTAGTTGTCCTGGTATTGGCACTAAAGAAGATAGAAGTCTTGGCTTTGTTGAGTTGCAACCCAGATGCCTTTTCATAAAAGCCAAGAATCCTATTAAGAGCTGCCCACTCCCTAGCATTAGCCCTGCAAAAGAGCAAACTATCATTTGCAAAAAAAAAAGATGGTTAATGCTTAGTTTGCCTCGAGAGATAGGGAAGCCATGGATATCCTTGACTTCTTCAGCATGAAATAGCAAGCTACTTAGCACTTCAGAGACAAGAATAAAGAGGTATGGAGAGAGGGGGTCCCCCTGTCGAATGCCCCTAGAGGGAACAAAACTTGCTTGAGGAACTCCATTGATGAGGATTGAATATGACACTGAGGATATACACTTCATAATCAGAGAGATCCACCCTTGGTGGAACCCCATCTTCTCCATGGTTTTGCTTCAGGAAAACCCATTCTACCCTATCATATGCCTTACTCATATCCAACTTGACAGCCATGAAACCTTGTTGCCCTTTCCCTTTTGTTTTCATTGAATGCAAAGTCTCGAAGGCTACCATTACATTGTCTAGGATCATCCTGCCAGGCACAAAGGCACTTTGTGTAGGTGAAATGATTTGGGGGAGGACAATCTTAAGCCTGTTGGACAACATTTTTTATACAATCTTATGGAGCACGTTACAAAGAGATATAGGCCTAAAATCCATCACAGTTTGGAGGTTTTTCAGTTTAGGGACTAAAACCACAAAGGTGTCATTGATTGTCTCTATTTCCCCTCCATGATTCAAAACCTCTAAAACAACCTTAGTGACATCACCACCTACCACATCCCAGTGAGATTGGTAGAAGATGGCTGGAAAACCATCTGAGCCAGGAGAGCCCAGAGGGTTCCTCTGAAATAGTGCCTGCTTTACTTCCTTGGGTGTAAAAGGCCTCATAAGGTCTCTGTTCATTTCCTCTGTTACTCTAGGCTGGAGATGATTTAAGCACCCATCAATATCAGTAGGATTTAAAGAAGTGAAAAGGGTCTGATAGTGCTGACAGAAAGCCTTAGCAATTCCTTCCATTTCATTGATGATACTCCCATTCCCAAGTGTTAGTTTAGTAATCTCATTATTAAGTTTTCTGTGATTAGCACACCTATGGAAAAACTTGAAATTCCTGTCTCCACCCCTCAACCAATTCTGTTTTGTTCTTTGCTGCCATCTGAGACTTTCCTCTTCCAGTAAACTGTCAATATCCTTTTGAAGGTTCTTGATTTCCATCGTGTTTGAGCTAAGGTTCGAGTTTTGTAGAGAGGATAGCTGGTCCATCTTAGACTAAGTGTCCTTCCTGAGTTTATGAAAAGAGATTTGGCTCCACTGCATGAGAGAGTCCCTACACTTACCTAGGTTCCTCAGCACTGAACTCAAAGAGAACCTTTGCTGAGAAGGCTTAGGTACCCAGCTGGATTTGATGAGATTCCTACACCCCTCATGCAGTTCCAGGTAGCTTCAAATCTGAAAGACTTTTTCCTTCCACTCTCCACATGAACCAGGCCCCTCCCCCCACTGTGCAAGGACATCAAAATAGGTTTGTGGTCTAAGGTTTGGGCTGCAAGGACCTGAATTCTGCACTGAAACAACAACTCAGTCCCTAACAGGTTACCAAAAACACGATCAAGTCTTTCTTGGTGAACTGACTTCCCTCTCGGTTGTTACTCCATGTAAATTTAGGCCCAACAAAGCCTAAGTCATTTAATCCACAGCCTGCCTGAACTGTTCCATCTGATGGTAAGGTCTACAGGCAGCCCCATACTTCTCATTATGGTGTAGAACTTCACTGAAGTCTCCAAAACAAAACCATGCTTGTGGCTTCTTAGGTTGCATCAGCCTCAAAAGCTTCCAACTTTATGGTCTATTAGCAGTAATTGGAGAGCCATAAAAACTAGAAAACAGCACCTCTTTTCCTGAAGCTTCATGTTTCAAAGTCATGGAAATATGGTGCTGTGAAAAAGATTCAAGGTTGAACTCAAAGTTACCATTCCAAAGAAAGCAAGGCCACCACTTAAGCCTTTACTATCCACTACAAAGCTGGAGTCAAAGCCCAACTTATTCCTCACTTCCTCCACCCTTTTCCTACCACATTTTGTTTCCATCAAGAAAACAAACTTGGGCCACTTAGTCTTCACTAGTAGGTGAAGCTCTCTAACTGTACGAGGGTTCCCAAGCCCCATACAGTTCCAACTAAGGCCTATCATTGTTGTTGGTGGGGCTGCCTCCACCAACTTTGGTTTAATGCAGCAGGTATCAAGACCCATGACAGTTCTTTTTTTCCTATCGGGTTCCACACCATCACCCTGGTTTGGAAGGCCTCTTTTCCTTCTATTTCTAGTTCCCATGCCCAACCTAATGGGCTCAACTTGATTTACCTCCCTAGCCCTTCTTTTCCACGTGGCCCTCTTTTTTAGGGCCTCATCAACAAATGTCTTGGCCAAGTTAGAGCCAGCACACACTTGTTGTATTTGGGGGGAATGCTTTAAAGGAGGGGTGGTATGCTTGGGAGTACTTACCAGAACCGAGAAGCCAAGTTCACGTTCCTTCTGAGGTTGGTCAACTTTCTCTAGAGCCTCCTCAGGTATAAGAGCATGAGTATCTGTTTGCATGTCATGGCCTGAAAAGACTCCCTCTAAAGGTGCTGTCGGGTCCTCCCCCTTTTGGAAACTTCCAAGTTTAGAGCAGTTAGGTTGTGCTCTTGGCTTCATAGGCTCTGCATCTACCTTATTTAGGAAGCCCGTGAATTAATGCTCCTGATCAGACTGCTTTCCAGGGTTAGGTTCCTTCTGCTAGGTCCCACCAGGGACCTCCGCCTGCTGCCTCCGAGGGTGGTTAATGTCTCCAGTAGCTCCACCGTACTTCCTTACTTCAAAAATCTTAGAGTTCAGCGGTTGAGCCCTCAACCATGGTCCAAACTGTGTCGGTTTAACTTCACCTCCAAGATGTGCCCCTCTTTGGTAATGACAACCTTTCGCCTTATGAGCTAATATGCCATAATGGAAACAAAAGGACTGCAATCTTTCATACTTCATGGAGACCCAATGCTTCTGGTTTTCCATCTGCAGCCATTTTCCTCGTAACAATGGTTTGGTCAAGTTCACTGCTACATGGACCCTAGTGCACTTACCCCATGCCCTTCCTTTCGAGTCAGCTTCCACACGGATCACATGACCAATAGATGAGGCAAACTTCCTTCCAAAATCTGCATTCATAACAGCCAGTGGTAGTCCGTATAGTTGGACCCAAAAAGGCTCAAACTGAAATTGCACCGTGTTGAGTGGGATGGATTCATCCAATTCTTGAAGGGAGACTAGGTTCATGTCAAAGAACCACGGACGCCCTCCCAGGACTCATTCCTTATCCGCTAGGAATTGGTACTCTATTAAGAAACGGTGGTCACCCAAGTCTTTGAACTTCACCCAACCCTCTAGTCTCCATATTTGTGACATTGTCATTTAGAATGCTTCATTATTAATTCCCTTCTCAGACAACACACCCCTGACAATGCGAAACTTTCCACGTAAAACCCCTTCCTTCGCTTCATTAGGAGATACCAAGAAGACTGCAGTTTCCTCCTTTGACAGTGTGAGGTTCTCCCATCTCCTTGCTAGCTCCTCTTCCTCCATTCTCCTACACTCAGTCACAGTAACTCTTACCAGAAGAGACTTCCACCCTTGCGCAGGCAAGGGTACTCCAAACCTCACTCTTCCTCTAGAGAGAAAAAAGAAGGACCAAATTGCATGTAGTTAGTAATACTCAGATCAAAGTCAAGAAAATAAAATAAAACCTTCTAAACCCTAATTCAAACCCCTAAAGGCCTAATCTAAATTCTAAATCAATTTTAATCTATGTTTTAATCCTAAGTTTTTTTATTTATAGTTTTAGAATTCTTTTATCACTTAATTTTAATTGTTAGTATTTATTATTAACAATTATTATTTAACTAGTGTCTAAATATATGTTATTATACTATAGTATTCCATGTTATTAACTCAATATAATATTATATACTAATTTCTAACTTATAAGTTATTCGAATAGTATTTAATATGCTATCACTAAAGTATTACACATTATTATATTAGTTTCTAACTTAGTTATATACGAGACTTAGTATTCTATATTTAATGTAATTATATAATTAGTGATTATACATTAGTATACATGTTATTATACATTAGTTCTTATATATTAGTATTACATGTTATTATATATTGGATCACTGGTTATTATATATGTTATTATACTTTATTATTAGACATTATTATATTTTTGTTATTATATATTAATATTACACGTTATTATACTTATAGTTACTATACATTACTATTACATGTTATTATAATTTAGTTATTATAAATTTATACATTATTATTACATGTTGTTATATTTATACATTAGTAATTTAGTTTTACATGGTAGTAAATTAGTAATAATATTGTAAGAGTATGATGCTTACATATACTAAAAAATTATTAGTCATCAATTTAGTCTATATATATTATAGTATAATTATATTATTTCATAATATTTAGCTCATGCTAGTATATTATTGAATTTAACTATATAAGATATAGTTGTATAAAGTTTTCATGTAATTATATTTTAGTTATTATACATTAATATTACATGTGATTATAAATTTATATATTACTATTTATCCATTAGTATTACATTTTATTATAATTATACATTAGTAAAATGGTGTTACATGGTAGTAATATTATGATGTTTACATATATTAAACTATCAATTAATAATTAGTATTACATGTTATTATCAATTTTAGTGTTTAATGTTTATATAATAGTATTACATGTTATTATATATACTAATAATATTGTAATAGTATGATGTACGTTTACATATACTAAATTATTATTTTATAATAATTAGCACATACTAGTATAGTATTGAGTTTATCTAACTATATAAGATATAGTTATAACAAATTTATATGATTAAGATAATTAAAAACACATATATATTTATAAAATATGTACAATATCGGTGTCGGAGTTGGATTGGAGTGGAGTTGTAGTCGGTTCGACTTCACCTCCGACTCCGACTTCTCAGGAGAAAAAAAATCTCCGACTCTAACGTTGGATTTTTAAATTTTTCTCAACTTTATATTAGGATAAATAATTAGTAATTTATTTTGGAGTTTTTCGGCTCGCCACTCCTATCCCACACATTGAGGAAAAAATTAAAAAAATTAAAAAAAAAATAGATCAACGGCAATTGGGTGCGCATGCACTTTAGCCAACCCACGAACAAAGCTCTTAGTATCTGCCACGCTGGCATTTAACTGAAACAGTTGATGATCAACAACGCCGTCCTTCTTGGCAACTGCTCTTAATTAATTGATTCATACACACCGCTATATATCATATGACCTTCTTTTTTATATATCAGATCATCTTCTTCTTGTTCTCTCCTCTCTATACCCACTGCTAAACTTCATAGACTGGTATATCTCTCAACCATAATCATGTATTCTCTTCAGCTGTTTCTTTCCGGCTTCTTTATTTTCCCTTCTCCGCAGTACTAAATTAATGCTCAACATTTTTCTTTTTCTTTTTAAATTTATTTTGCAGCCGCAACATTTTCTTGAAGTACTTTAATTTTAGAACATTTGAAGTTTCAGAGCTCCTTGAGCAACCAAGTTCCGAATCATGGGGAGGCTCTTTCTCATTGAATTCGATCCAGCTCCAGGGAAGACGTTCTGCTTGTGCAGTTCATGCTGTACCCACATTGCATTGAAGGAGGACTTCATTTCCAAGGTACAACTGACCCAACTGTTCTCTTTCTCGCTCTCTTGCATGCTCTTCTTTGTCTGTGTGCGATCCAGTACGTGTCTGTTTATACCTTGAAGCCTAGGCAGTTGCACTATTTGAATACCTTTCCAAATCTTTTGGGTTTTCTTGGATAGTTTTATACGTTAAAAAGAAACGTTGTTGGAACTTGGAAATCATACCAGGAAGTAGCTAGGAAACGTGTTTTGAAGCTTCTGGTGAATTTGATTCTTCTCGGGATGTGTTTTGGAGATACGGCCCGCAGCATTCCCATATATCCACACAGGCACTGATCAGCTCGTTCCACCTTAAACAGTCAATATCCTCCACACAAACAGTGCACGTAAAAGATCGACGGCTCCCTTTGATCAATCTCACTTTCTTTGTGTACTAATTTACAAACAAAAGAAAAAAGAAGAAGAAGAAGAGCAGCACGACTGCATGCAGTTCAATTCCAAGTATAATTTTTGAGATCGAGCTCTAGCTAGATTCTCGGTATTTGGTGTATACATATATATAGTTTAATTTCCGTCGTCTATTGCCCTACTACAGATCGATCAGTATTTACTCTTCTTGTTTTGTTTTTGTTCTGCTTTCATTATGGGCTACGTTCTTGCATGCATGTTTACGCATTAGAAAAATATCTAAATTAACTTCTCATTCAAAGAAGGCCCAAAGCATGAGGTGATACTGCCTGCAGGGATATTATGTGCTTCAATTTATTTTTGTTAGCACGTATAAGAAATGAAAATTTCTAAAAAATTGATGAATGCAATCATTATTGCTGTTACTTTCATTTCCATTCATGAGCATGAGTTTTGTCTAATTTGTACGTCATGAATTTTTCCCAGGACACCTGTTTCTCCTTGTCCTCATCCCGTATAAATCTAATTTGTATATATGAAAATCATATTGCGACAAGTAGATCCTTTTGTCTCACAACTGTTTGCAATGCATTTTGCAGAGTGTCTGCCAGAATAATTTAGGCGCTTTTGTCGCAGCGTAAGATATTATTCGAACTTTATTTCCTGCAGCTTGTGTGTTGATCACCACCAGACTGCATGCATGTTCATTCTTCTTTACAAAGATGGCCTTCAGTCTATATACATTATATACAAATGAGGAAACTAGGGGAAAAAAAGAGAGAAAATTACGACAAAATAGAAAACGTCAGTAAATCTTATTTCTACCCAGATCAAATGATGCAAGACAATTAGTTGGTAGACATCCTGCATTCATTTTATATATATGCATTAAAATTATTAAAAGGTATGAATTGTGTAAGTGTTTTTCACATGCATGCAGTGTCAACCTGGTGGTTGACGATCCAGCACATCATGATAGGAGGAATCCAAATAAAGTATTGGCGCACATCTTTTGTACCAGATGCTACATGGACCTAGGCTATAAATTAGTAAATCTCTAATATTCTTCATTTTTTCTTTAGAATTCTTGATTTTCACTTCTTGATGCAAGCGAGTACAGATATCCTAGCTAATAAAATATTTCCAGGTTTATGTCAAACGACCCGACGGAGTAATCATGGTAACAGGCAGAGTTTTCATTTTTATGTAAGTTCTCAACAACATCGATCATTATGACACAGCATATAACTCTTAGCTGCTCGTGGGGGGTCTGATCCAAGATTTATTTTGAGCAGAAACAAACTCCTGTTTTGGAATGGACAGCAGCTGGTTGCGGCAAAATTTTAGCTGGTTGCTGTAAAAATTAACGTCACTGCAATTATTCATGATGCATGGAACCACCCGATCGAGAGAACATAATTATGTTAGATAGCTATCAAAGAGAGTTCATGAACATGATCCTATGATTCTATGTAGGCATGGTTTAAAATTAATTGAACATGAGATTACTGCATTGGGTTTCTCTCTCTCTCTCTCTCTCTCTCTCTCTCTCTCTCTCTCTCATCTTTTGTGTTTTTTCCGGCCTGATCCATTATTTTCTTATTCTTGTTCGGTGATTAAGATTAATTAATTCTCTCGGTACTTCCTTTTGGTGTTTGGATCAAAATGGCGAGGATGCCATTAAGTTGTTTGTCTCATAGGTTGGGGTTGGATAGAAGAATTGAGAATGTGCAAATAATGCACATTAGTCCTTTTTTATAGAACATGCAGCGGTTGGCAAGAGGCATAACCATTGAGTTGAGTTAAACGGTCTCTTTACACTTCCTCAACTGACAGCCCCATGTGAACTGTCATCATGGGGATGTTGTATATTCATTGAGGTGCACTGTTTAGTGTGTCAACACCCCCTTGGATCTATATTTTTCACTTGAACACACAACAACAGGAACAAATTATTTGATAGAACATTACCTTGTTACCAATATTAAATTTCCACAACTTAGCTCTCATAAGCAACTATTGCATATCGGCGTCAGATTGTAATGACTAAGCCTTATGTGCCGACACTTCTATCATTACTTTATTTGATGCACCATTTACCATATGTTCTCCTACTGATCACCTATTAGGGGTGACTTCATTTTGCTATGCCTTTAGTGAATGGCATCAATTATCCGTGATTGAGTAAACATCATTGCCACAATTGATAACTTAAAAGTCAAGCACATAAAACATGTATTGACCTTCACTAAATTTTTATTAACTACTTCCTCTAAAGCCATTGCAGAGGTTTTTCTTCAATTACCATATCAGTGACTTTGCAAATGACTGACCCTTAATTCAGATAATCTCTCATAACTCCATTTATATAGACATCCTCAAAATTTCTTAAGTCATGTGTGTTAACCTTGTTGGGGGGATTTTTCCCAAAATTATCAACCCAACCAAGTAGAGGTGGCATCTAGCCAAAAGCAAGGCCAACGCCCAATCGACTCATAACAGCCTACCTGCGGGATTCCTAGCCCCAAGAGAATGCGAGTTAAGTCGATGGGCCTGGTGGCCTATGGCCCGAAGAGCACCCAGTCCCCCTTCACCATGGAAAGAGCAACACGCCATCTTGATGGGACTCCACGACCCAGCACCCCTCACAGAGACTATGCCGCATTAAATGGGCTTTAGCATGAGGCACCCCTAGGCCAAAGGAGCAGGACATGGGTCTCCAACCCCAAAGGCAGGTATAAAGGTCGTCCCTCAAACAGCGAGCGGAGGTAATTTTTGACCATGCAACCTAGTTTTAGAGTCTCCTCTCTTTCCTCCTAATGACTTAGGCATTGGAGGCTCCATCCAGCTGGCAACTACCACCAGACCATTGGACCCCAGAGTGACTTTGCATGTGTAGGTAAAAAGGAAGGCCCAAGCCCCTGAGGATCCGGGCCCAAAGGCATATGAAACACGACGTTAACAAACCATGTGGTTATTCTACTAGTATTTTTCAATCCCGACCCATTCTTGCCACATGTTTTCTAAATTTCTCCAGAGACAATCCATTAGTTATTAGATCCGCTTCCATTTTAGTCGAGGAAACAAAATTAACTTTAACCTTACATCTTTCTACTATATATAAAATATAGTGATAATGCATGTCGATATGTTTCTCCTTGGAACTTTATGCTCTACCTGTTATTAATGAGATGACCGACTAATTATCAAAAACATATTGACCGGTTCAGTGGATGTATTTAAACTTAAGATTTCAATAAAGGGTTTCATCCAAACCACATTACTAACTAAGTGTTGCAAGCAATATACTTGGCTTCCATTGTGGACTTAGCAACATAGCCTTGTTTCTTACTTAACTAAGAAATTATTGTACCACCAAATAGAAATATATATCCACTTGTAGATTTTCTATCATCTACATGATATCACTTCCAAATCAACATTACTATAATCAATCAATTCTATGTCACTAACTCTAAAGCACGATTTCATATCTTTAGTACTTTCTAAATATCTTAATATATGTTTTATTACTTACCAATGTTCCTTACACAGATTAGATTGATACTTATTTATCAATCTTGTACTTGTTACTACATAAACGAGGTTTCCCATAGCTTGAGCATAGATAATTTTAAGTATTTCACTTGTTTCCTCTTCAGCTTTTGGGCACATACCTTTATTCAAAGTATGTCATTTGCAAATAACTAGTGTACTTAAGAATTTAGAATTTTTCATACCAAATGTATTAAGTACTTTGTCCAGATATTTGATTTTTATCTAAATAAAAAAATTGCTTGGTGAAACCTCAAGCACCATTGTCTTGAAAATTGCTTTAAGTCTGTGCAATGATTTCTTTGATTTGTAGACTTTTTCTTCATGTCCTTTAATTCAAAATCATTCAGGTTGAATCATAAATATATTTTCTTTCAATTCACTATTAAGAAAAGCCTTTTTCACATCTAACTGATACAATTTTGAAGTTCATTTTTGCAACTATAGACTTGATTATTCTCGTGGATCTAAATTTCGCTACAGGTGAATATGAACCTACAAAGTCTACACGTGGTTATTGAGCTAATCCTTTAGTCACTAATTTTGCATTATATCTTTCCAAACTTCTATCAACGTTAAATTCTTTATGAAAATCCACTTGTAACCAATAACTTTTCTACCCTTTGAAAGTATTGTTAACTCCCAAACATTGTTTTATCAATCGATTATAAATTTTATTTCATAGCTCCAAGCCATATCTGAATCAACTATTGACTAACTTAGAAAAAATCTCAAGATCATTTTCAAAATTTTCAATACTAGTATTAAAATCATAATGATCTTGAAACAATACTGATGATCATCAAAATTTTCAATACTAGTATTAAAATCATAATGATCTTGAAACAATACTGATGATCATCAGGTCCTTTTACTCTCACTATCTTCAACATCAATTCTTAATGATTGATTTTGAAGTTAGTCTATGTTAGGGGTGAACAGTGGGCCCCCCCCCCCCCCCCCCGGCACCCCCTGTCCACCTCTAGAACCTTGGCTAGGAGGCGCAGGCAATCCTTTCCAACCCAAATTAATATATAATTATTCTTTCCTCTCTTTGTCCGGTTCTTTTCTCAGAGCCTCTCTCCCTCATGGCGGATGCCTATTCTCCTCATTTCCTCCTTGGCATCTCCTCCTATTCTTCCCCACAGCCTCTCTCTCTCTCTCTCTCTCTCTCTCTCTCTCTCTCTAGTTTGTTGTTTGCGAAGGCTTTTTTAGTAGTTTAGGATTTTTGTTGTGGAATGTAGACGTGTTTTGAGTGGATTTGTTATGGATTTTGTTGTATATTTGTGACTCTTTTTTTTCCCTGATTGTGTTACAACTGTGGGTGGGCAATGGATGTAAGGGGCGAACATACTAGTGGTCAGCCCCTGCCCCTAGCACTAGGACCGGGGGCTTGCCCTTCCACGTTTTGGACAATGATGATGGAACAGATGATGTGTCCCTGACACTCTCGAACCTGGCAACCAGCTGGATAATTTTCTAGGGAGTTTTTGTTCACCTTTGTTTTGAACAGCGCTTGTTTTCCTCTCTAGGTGAAAATCTTCCAATAAATTTCCTCAAAATAGTAACTGGTAACCAAGTTTTGTAAATTTCCAATATACTCCAGCCCTTCCACTGTAATTTAAAAGAGTTTTTTGCGTTGGGTCTAAAATCCTTCGTAAACGTATAAAACATGCGAGTGGTTGCCAAACCACTTGTCTATTGATGGTATACGAGAATACAACCGTTCTGTCATTGAAAAGGCTCTTGATACCACCATTAGTGTTTGGATCAAAATGTAGAGTATCCCATTAGGGTGTTTGGACAAAGGAATTGAGAATGTGCAAATAAAGCACATTTTATCCTTATTTATAAACCACATGCAACGGCTGGCAAGACGCACAACCGTTGGATTGAGTCAAATGGTTGACTCTTGACATTTCCGCAACTGACACCATGCAAGGGAACCGTCACCATGGGGAGGTTGTATATTCACTAGGGTGCGCCATTTGGTGTGGTCAGTCCCTTGTAACTACACTTCCTACAAAGTTGGTACATTAAGTGATGTCGAACTTTTCAGTTAATGTGAAATTCGTGAAGCCAACTTTCTTGTTGTTTTGAGTATTTTTTAGGTCAGAGTTGAATGAGTTTTGAATAATTAATATTGGCGCAGGAGCCTTATTGATGTGAGCTTTTTTTCTTCCTCCTCCATGTTCAAATGAAACTAAATCGATCAATGAATATTTAGCTTTAATCACATTTATTATTTAATCAGAGAATCGAATCCTCTTTTTCTTATTCAAAAAATATTGGATACATTATTAAAGGGACATGTTTAGAGCAAATAAAATAAAATTAGCAAACTATAAATGGTTTAAACTTTTAGTTAAATGGTAATATTTATAAGGGGATCAATAAGATGATTTGGCTTGTAATAGGAGAAAATATCATGCTTTGAGAGAGAGAGAGAGAGAGAGATGTCTAGACAATCAGATTTCTAAGGGAAATATAAATATATATATATATATACATATGAAGCAAAGCTCATGTTTCAAAATCATATATGTTGAAGATAGATTATTAAATTAAGCTCTTGTAATCAGTTTTATTTTATTTAAAAAAAAAACTTTTGAGCTAATTCCTAATGAGAAATCAATTATTTAGATTCCAAATACACCTAGAAGGGTGAATTATTAATGTTTTCTAAATTTATCAGACTATTTAAATTAATAGTAAGTCAATCAATCAATTAGATAATAAGAAATAATAAGAGATTTTGATCATGAAGTTGAAACTCTTTTGAAGATTCATACTTCTTATTTAGGGGTAATAATCTACATCGTAAGAAGAAGGCGATTGATTTCAAAGTACTCCTGTTTCAATTGCTTGTTAAAAATATAAACATATAATATCGTTAGATAGAATAAAACGATAAGAAAAGTGATACGCTCTCAGTCACGAGTGAATTATATAAAAATAAACTCATAAATTAAGTAAATTCATTTGATTTATCAGATCTAAAAATAAATTTGACTAATCACATAAATCATGTATGTTAACGTGTGATTTTCGTCAACATACCAAAAGAGGAGAATGATCCCTCCCTTCCCCCCCCCCCCCCCCCGGTGCACTGAGGTGGTCATTGGGCCTGGGTCGATGATATGTGGGCCCAGTGGTGTTGGGCTTGGGCGAGGTTGTGTGGGCCCCCAGTTGGTCTAGTGCGGCTGTACGGAGTCCATGCATATGGCCATGGTGGTAAGCAGTAGATGAATGCAGGGAAAATAGAGAGAAATAGACAAACGGATTTACGTGGTTCGGCTCTAGGCCTATGTCCACAGGAGTTTGGGGAGGGGAGAATCCACAATATAAGTTTGGTTTACAATCTCTTGGGGTCTCTCATCCTCACTATATAGTAGTTTTATAGATTATTCTTTCCAGTTTGGACATTATTGCAGGATACCGTGTCTGAAGGTTGAAGAAGCCTTCCCAAGTAGCCTCTCCGAAGTCTGGCGAAGAGTGTATCCGAAGATCCATCCAAAGATAAAAGTCCCCTTAAGTCGTGTGTCCCTCCTCCTTTTATCTCTTTTTTTCCCTTCCTTTATGTCGCGTCACCTAGCCTCATGTCTTTTCCCCCATCCACTGCTTGTAAGTCTAACATTACTTCCTTTCCTTATCCCATACCCCTTGCTTGCTCCCTATCTGGTCCTCTAGTGCAGCCCCTTGATTGGGCTTGGGCCTTGAGGGCCCTTGTGGGCGTATGACAAAAATCTCCTCTAACAGATGCTCGCAATTCTTAAGGGCAATTTTGCTCAAAAGCTATCCTTAAGAATCTTCAAGAATAAAATATGCATCCAACTTGATTTGTCCAAGTCCTTAAAGAAATAAATTTCGGTAACTAGTCCTCATTCTCTATTTCTCGCTAAGCAATAAAGATTTTCGAACTAGGATTAGGCGGGACATAGGGTCGATCACGCGAAATGCGACCACGCCGCTTGTCCTCACTTGTCGATTTGGCGTGGTGGGACTCTAGGGTCTTCGCAGTTGGTGCGGTTAGTCTCACACTCCACCGAGGGAGAGGTTCGTCATTCCCTTAGGCGAACATTCCCTTAAGGGAGCTTTCCCCCGCGAGGAGCATCGCCTCGGGGGAGATTCATCATTTCCTTAAGGGAGCCTTCGTACATTCCCTCAGGGGAGTTTTTTGTCACCTGCGAGAATTCGTGCGTGATGCACTGCCTTGTGAGAGGTTCATTCATTCCCTTATGGGAGCTTTCCCGCACAAGGAGCGTTGCCTTTAGGGAGGTTCGTCATTCCCTCAGAAGAGCATTCCCTTACGAGAGCTTTCCCGCGTGAGAAGAGTCACTTCAAGGGAGGTTCATCATTCCCTCAGGGAAGCATTCCCCCAAGGGAGCATTCTCACGCCTGGAAGCATTCCCTTGAGGGGGAGGATTGTCATTCCATTAGGAGAGCATTCCCTCAGGGGAGCTTTCCCACGCTAGGGAGCATTCCCACGCGAGTTGCATTTTCTTGGGGGAGGTTCATTCTCTCAGGGGAACCTTCATTCATTTCCTTATGGGAGCTTTCCCACACGATGAGCTTTGCCTCGAGGGAGGTTCTTCATTCACTCAGGGGAGCATTCCCTTACGGGAGCTTTCCCACACAAAAAGCATCGCCTCGGGGGAGGTTTGTCATTCCCTCAGAGGAGCATTCCCTTACGAGAGCTTTCTCGCACGAGGAGCATCGCCTCGGGGGAGGTTTATCATTCCCTCAAGGAAGCTTTCCCACGCGAGGTGCATTGCCTCGGGGGAGGATCGTCATTCTCTCATGGGAGCTTTCCCGCTCGATGTGCATTTCCTGGGGAAAGTTTATTCATTCCTTCATGGGAGCCTTTATTCATTTGCCGTTGGAGATTCCGAGTAGGGCTGTATAGCTAGAGTTTCACATCACAAGTAGCAATTACGTTAATAGAATTCACACAAGTTTTGAGGAAAACAAACCAGAGTATTTTAGCCATTGTAGCCAACCTTTTGCAGGACTGAAATTGACCACTATACTGAATGTTACTTCTTTTTCTCCTTGCTTTGCTTTGCTTCTATGTTTATCTTCTCTTTTCTTCATTCTTCTTCTCTCATTTTCTTTATTCTCCTCCTCCTCCTATTCTTTTTCTTCTTCTTCTTTTCTTTTCCTTTCTTTTTCTTTCTTTTTTTTTTTTCCTTTGAAATGCGATTATCCTTGGTTTGCGCACGGTGGTTGATGTTGACTACTCGCTTGCAACTCGTAGGTCCTAAGCTTGCCGTGGAGTGTTCTGACCGACAAGCCCTTCACGACAATACTACTACTTGGGAGTCTTCATGGTGGTCCCACTCGAGTTGCTCGGGAGTCTTTACGATGATATCGCTTGTGTTGCCCACGAACCTTCTTGTGGATTCCACTCGCGAGCCTTCATTATGATTCCACTCGCATTACCTGCAAGGCTTCATGACGATCCCACTCACGCTGTCCGCGAGTCTTCAATGTGGTTCCACTCACGTTGCTCACGAGCCTTCGTGAGGAACCAGCTTGCATTGCCCGCAACCTTTCACAGTGGTACTACTCACCCTGCCCGCGAGCCTTTACAACGGTACTACTCGCTCTGCCCGTGAGCCTTCACGAGGATCCCACTTTGGCTACCCGCGAGCCTTTAGGGTGGTACTACTCGCGTTGCCCGTGAGCCTTCGTGGTGGGTTCCACTCGCGCTGTCCGCGAAGATTCCTGGAGATCAGTCTGTTGCCTGTATGCTGTCTTCATGGGTGCTTGCATTTCTTAGAGTTCCTCATAGTGGTATTGTTCACACTGCCCCTAGGTCTTCTCAATGATTCTGCTTATGAGCTCCCCTTGTGTGTCTTGGTGTTATTTGCGAACTTCTTCCCATGATGGTCCGACAAGCTCACTACGCTACGCATGACGTCTACCCGGGGGCGCATTGCGTTGTCCATGAACTCTTCGCGCGGTCACTGTGTTTCCCGCGAGTTCCTTCGTGGTGCACAGCAGGTTGTAGACTTGGTGTCCTGTTTGCCGCCCATGGATGGAGAAGATGATGATAGACCCAAGAGCTGCCGGTGACCACCTTGTGACTGCCAACTCCTTCGTAGTACCACGTCGGGGCTGGTCCGAGGAACCTCAAGGGTGCACTACGACGTGCACTTGCCTGTGGGGATACGCAAGGTCTCCGTGGATGGAGGCCACCTTGGCCTGGACAGGGAACACCGGAGGGCCACCTGGTGGCCGCCGGTCCCTTTCGCAGGGTCCATAGCTGTGAGCTCGCACTGTTCCTCCAGTTTGTCGCGTGCTCATGCGCCACACCGTGGGCCACTTAATGACCGTGGTGGTTGTTGGTAGTCCCTTCGGGAAGGATAGACGATGCCAGCAAGTCGGATGGGTTCTCGGCGGGAAGTTGTGACCTCCTACACAGTAATGCCCGTTGCTCATCGCGGCCCAGCCGCTGGGTGCAACCCTGCGAGAGAGGGAGCACCCCATGCCAGATAGAGGCCACCAACGGGCTGCTGGACCTCGTGGCAGGATGCCGCAAGGCTCCTTGGGTGCACGGCCGACATGCACCAGTGAAGAGCTGTGCATGTAGTGCCATGCATTGTTCCCACGTGAACCAAGTGCACAGTGTCCACGCACAGTTCCCGGTCTGTACAATGCACACATAAAAAAGTGCAATGCGCTTAACCATGGAAGCTCTCGAGGTCTTTTTTCTACAATGATATTTTTTTCTATAAAAATAAAAGTGAGATAATCGGGAACACTTGTCTAAGAGTTTCATCCGTTCTTTGGAGATTATTGAGTGCTCCAGGAAGTCGTCCCTCTTCCTCTTTTCGATGTAAAAAGTAACTCGATTCCACAGACGTTGTCAACTGTTAACTTGTGATTTTTGTCAACAGAGCGAAAGACGTGCCGAGGCAGTTGTTGGGCCGGGCCGATGATATGTGGGCCCAGGGGTGCTGGGCTTGGGCGAGGTTGTGTGGGCCCGTGGTTGGTCCATTGCAACTGTACGGAGTCCATGCATATGGCCATGGTGGTGAGCAGTAAATGAATGCAGGAAAAATAGAGAAAAATAGATACACATATTTATGTAGTTCGGCATTGGGCCTATGTCCATGAGGGTTTGGGAATGGGAGAATCCACTATATAAGCTTGTTTTACAGTCTAGGGGTCTCTCATCCTTACTGTACAGTAGTTTTATAGATTATTCTTCCCAGTCTGGACATTATCGCAGGATACTGTGTTTGAAGGTTGCGGAAGTCTTCCCAAGTAGCCTCTCTGAAGTGTGGTCAAGAGTCTATCCGAAATCCATCTGAAGATAAAAGTCCCCTTAAGTCGTGTATCGCTCCTCCTTTTATCTCTTTATTTCCCTTCCTTTATGTTGTGTCACCTGGCCTCACGTCTTTTCCCCCATCCACTACCTGTCAGCCTGCATTACTTCATTTATTTCCTTTCTTTGTCCCGTACCCCTTGCTTGCCCCTAACATTAACGTCAATTTGTAAATTTTATTTATAAAATTCTTTTATGGTATGGAGTAATGTTATACACTAAACTCTCATCATACTTTCATCCTATTAAGTAATATGTGTTACATTCATCACCATTGGATGATAAAGAAGCATATAATAAATGATCATTTAATGGTGATAAATGTGTCGTATCTTACTTAATAGGATGTAAGTGGAATTGTAGTATAATATATAAAATTTTCTGTATGAATAATTAGTAATTTACTTTGAGAAATTAGCTGCAATCTCACAAACTATCGTGGCTTGATATAGTTTGTCAAATTATAAAATCACTTTCATTTAACATATTAGATAAAGTAATATCATTTTGTGATATTATTTCATGGTTGACTGCAGGTCTCTGACGGAGTGTAGGAACTGTTTAGACCGTGGAAAAGGGAGGCGATTTTGACGTAAGAGGAAGCGTCCGTGCTCCACTTTATAATAAGGGACTATGCTATTTCGATTTTTTTGTCCATTAGCGATTTAGAGAAAGTAGTGGGGGAGGGTGAAGGAGGTGGGATTGTTTTAGATGGAGGTGAAGATTTGAACAAGAAATTATTCCTCATTCCGATTTTCTAAACTATTTTTCTTTTCACATGTTCTTTTTAGATAAGATTTGTGAAAAGATCGACTAGGAGAAGTGTGAAAAAGAGATGGGTTATAGATTCTTGCTCTGGTATGCTAGAGATTTGGAATATTGCTTGATGGAAGGGGAGAGAATACGAGTGGGGGTATTTATTGAGGATGGGAGAGGGAAGAAAGAGTGCACAAAGAGTGCAGAGTTTAAAACTATGAGTAACTCTCTAAGAATAAGTTAACCGATAGCTCCATACAACGAAATGACTAATGGAAGCTTCTAATTAATATTTATATTTTATTTTTGGTGTGTCTTGATCAGGTTTGCACAAAATAATTGGTATGCCACACGAGTTTGTCTATCATGTATTGATATTTAAGCTAAGAATTAGTCAATACTAAGGATAATTTTTAGTATATAATGGAATTATTGATGTTTACGAAGCTAATGCTTGCGATGATTAATGATGCTTTGGTTTGGGAATATTTCCACGCTTACGACGGGCAACACAATATAACATGAGCTGTGTCTCTCTGACGACATATATGTCCTCGTTGTTAGTTATAATAATAATAATAATAATAATAATAATAATAATAAGTGACATCTTTGATGACAAAAGAAGAAGATACATGTTTTGTTTTTATTATCATCTTGATGTTCCAACTCTAAAGCTGAGTGAGATCAGATAGAAAGAAGGATACGTATTTTGAGCTAGAGTCATTTTATGTGTATTTCTTTTTTTATTGAATTATTTCTTAGATTTTGGGCATAAACTCTAGTGTTTTCTCCAGATAATTAGTGTAAACGGGAAGAAAAAAAAATAGATTTTATAAAAATAATATATAAGATAAAGAAGAAGATATGAATGTTCAATTTGAGTTCTAATTGAATTATTCTATTTTCAAGCGGATGTGTATAGTACATTATCTACATCACTTAAATAATAAGATTTGATTTATAATATTTGATGGGTAGTTTATAGCCTTAAAATAGCAGCACTCGTTCTAGTTATCCCAATTATTCATTATTATTATTATTCTCCTTTATTTGCTGAGTAAGTTGAGAAGGTGGAGTACAAATAGAATACAAAAAATATTTTAAAATAAGAAATGAATCAAATGATTCATACAGTAGTATTAAGATATGTAAATTTCACGCATTTAAAAAAAAAAAGTAAATCTGAAATCCCACGTGAAAAAACTCTACTTTATAAATCATAATAACGAATCTCTCTTTATTTTTAAAAAAAAAAATGAATATGCAAAATTTCTCTCTTAATATATTCCGTGATCACTTAATTAGAGGGAGTTCGTGCGTATAAAATAACAAGAATTTCAGTTTGTTGGTCTATCTGAGAGTGACTACTGCATCAAAGGTCTATTTAATTACAATTTCTTCAATCATATAATTATAAATCCCGTAATACATTATACAAAGGAACTGTCGTATAAAGTATTAAAGTACCTAACCTTGTCATGGTCTAGCTCTCACCAAAATATGCGTATGTATATCTCTCTATTATAATAAGTGTCTATCTAACAGATTTTGTTGTTTTTTCGTTAGCTTTCTTGTTTATTTTGTAATTAACTCTGTTACTTGTAATTAAGTCTATTACTTACCCCGTTCAGTGCACTCATTATTGAGATCATGAGACCAACCATGCAAGGGAGACATCCATACTCAACAAGCACTACAAGAAATCAGGTCTTTTCCAGCAATTTTAGTATTGTTGCAAATATAATCGTTGCAATAAGTCATTAATTCTAACGATTTTGATGTCGATACGGACTTTTAACATCAATTATGAAATTTATTTTTTGCAGCGATTTTGTTCATATTTTGCAATGAAAAACTTCGCTGCAATATTCAAGTTTCTTTTTGCAACGAGTTTTTGACTTTTTACAACAAAAGTATTCGCTACAAAAAAAAAAAAAAATTATTGCAACGGGGCTGCCCACTGGAATTGGTGTTTTTTTAAGAGCAGATTATTCGGTGCCAAAACTCACGAAAATTCCTTATTATTTCCCCCCACCCCCCAAACTCGATTTTAGCCCGTACAATCCCCGATCCCTCTTTCTTTCCCAATTTCGTCTTCTCCATTTTCATCAAACCTGCAAACTGACCCACTCCATTATGTTGGCTCACGACCAAGAAATCACATGGCATTTCTTCTTCACTTCTTCACTCTTGCAACTTTTCCTCTTCAACTGCACTACAGAATTGGACTCAGGCGACGCATTTCCAATCGGCAGCACTGGGAGGTAATCACAGCCGCTCTCTCTCTCTCTCTCTCTCTCTCTCTGAACTTTGTAATGCTGGAAGGGAATTTTTCTTGGCCTTTCTTAATTGAAACCAGAGTGTGACTGAGGCTTAAATTCCTTCCTCAAATTTTTTGTTAATTAAGAGTCTAGGGTTTATATCGCAGATGCATGAGATGAAGGAAACCTAGGTTTCTCTGTGCAACAAAGACACTTTGGGTCCTGCTTTGTGTTGTGATTGGCTGGAATAGCATATATGGCGGGGTTAGCAAGTTTTGACTGGTAGATAGCTCCCATCAACAAAACAATATTTCCATCAATTAACTCTTCCATGAGCCTCTTTGTCTTCCGATCAAATATCTAAAGGCAAAAGTATTAATTGCTACTATTTATTGATGCTATGTTCTAGGTGTTCTGCTTTTGTGGTAAACACAACTTAAAAGGGGGATAAAGGGGGATTTTACTAGATGGTTTTGCTGCAGGAATAGAGACTGCTTTAGTTACAAATATATGGTTTACTTTTTATTTGCTGTTATTTATTGATGATATGTTCTAGTTGCAAGTTGTAAACTGCATGCTAGGATTTTCAAGCTCAGTTAAATTTGCAAGCCACTCTAGCTAAATCCAAGCTTTGTGGGGTTTTTATGTTACAAACATTAGAGATTTCTGTTATCATCATCTATGCACTCTAAAGAGAGCAACAGCTCCTGGTTTTTGTGTTTCAAACTACTTTTCTTTCTATCTACTTTGATTCTTTGAGATTTGTGGGGATGAGAGTTAATAGTTTAGAAGTTACCTGTATGCATTAAGGTGGGTCATTGGTAAAACTGAGAGGAGCAGTGCGAAAAACTGAGAGGTGGAGAATATTACGTCAGCGAGATGGCGGTTGAATACTGAGAGAAAGACCAACTAATTATGAGGGAGAGAGATTACAAGAGGGAAGAAAACACAGTGTGAGGAAGTGCATGGATTGGGGCTAAAACAAGGCAAAGGTTGGACCAAAACAAATGGAAATGCAAGGGGATGTCACAAGCTTAAGCACAAAATAACCAATGGAGAAATTAAGTGGGAGAAATGGTAAGGAGGCTCACGGCTTTGGGGGAGAAAACAGGGCATAAAAATAGGCCAAAAACAGAGTAAGGCTCACGATTTTGGGGAAGAAATGGAGGTGGCTCGTTGGAGGAGGTGGGCGGCGCTGCAACTCAAAAACAGAGATGAAGAAGTCACGGGTTGCAGCAATAGCAACAACAGCACGGGCTTGCAGAAGAAGAAGAAATTGAAAAGAAGAAAAAGAAGAAGTTGCAGATTGGCACAACAGAGCAATGAAGAGGAAAATAAAAGGAAACCAAGAAAATGAAAGAGGAGAAGTGGGCACACGCAAGAGGAGGGAAAGAAAAAGAGGAGAAGAGGAAAGAAAAAATAGAAGTTGTGGCACCAAGAATTTCAGAGAAAGAAGAAGCACAACAATGGTGAAGAAGGAGAAATATGGTCTAAGAGCAGAAAAATAAAGGAAAAGAACCAAAAGAGAAAAGAAAAACTTACCAGAAGAAAAGATGCAATCGGTGTAAAAGAAGAAGAGAAGAAGAAAAGAAACTATGAAGAAGAAGAAAGAAGCAAGATGTGTGAGTCTGGAGAAAGAAAAGGAAAGAATTCAAGCCCTAAGGGCATTGAGGCCAAAATGCACTGTTCAAGAGGGAGAGAGGGCTGAAATGAAGACCAATGGGCTGGGTTTCACAATGCACAAGGGTTGGGCTTCAATTCCAAATGGGCTAGGCCCAAAAACAAAGGATAACCCACAAAAAACAAGCTAAAACTAAAAAATAAAGGTCTAATAAAATAAAAAGGACACAATAAAAATAGATAAAAGTCAAATAAAAACACTACAACTAAAGATTAATAAAATAAGATAATTAAAGTCCAACAATAAATAAATTAAAGCAAAGAGTAATTTAAATGCAAAACAATAATCAATACCAAGAAAACACCTCAAAGTAAATTTTACAACTTAAAAATTACAAAATAAACCAACGAGAAACATGTTAAATTTAAAACAAGAGTTCGGGTAATAAACAGATTAACATCTTCTTTCATTAATTCCTACATATATATTTTATTATTTTTTTCTAGGAAAATGACAAGGCAAATCTATTCATTTTAAACAAATATTACACACTACAATTATTAATGAATATGCCTTGAAGGGTCCCAAATTTGCCTTGCATACAAATTAATGAATTTGCACTTGCATAATACAAATTGATGAATCATAGTACAAGCATCCAACAACACATATTTTAAACTACTATTTTTGTTGAGCTTTTATTAAACTTTTCACAGGCATCTATGCTAAAATTATAGATATTGTAAATATGTATTTGATTATATGATATTTTAAACTAATATTTTTATCTTTTTTAATATATCTTAAATTATTAAGTAAAATTAATAATTTTTATAAAATATATATTATTTTTTATAAAAAATCATTTCATAAAATTAAACATACATGATTTGCACATTCCGTCCACCTAATCCAAAACTACGTAACCTAATCCATAACTACGTAGATTGATGATTGCATATTGATGATTGCATGTATGGGAAAAAGACGCAGTACTGACTCATGATCGGCTACGACGTAACCAGTAGAGTAGAGTGAGACAGAATTAACCTTTGCCGACCTAATACAGAAATACTCTCATTTTCAAATGTCACCATTTTTGGTCGAATTTGGTCTGTCCCACAACAACTTAAATGCACTTAGCGAATCAGCGGTCAACCCAATAATGTTTATTAATTTATAATATATTTATTTAATTTAAATAGGTGTTAGTAATGATTTTTATTTATGAAAGTGATGGATAGAAATTAAACAAATATATATCTCAAAAGAAATAAAGAGATAGTTCAAGTAATGTAAAAACATATATATATTGAGGTAATTTAAATATATATGTATTGAGATAATTTATGCTTTTTTTTAATAAAATTAGATAAAAATATAAATTGATGACGACATATAAAAAAAAGTGTTATATTATGTATACTTACTTTTACATATTTTTTATATATTTTATTGATATAATTGATTAAAATAATTATTTTATATTAAAAAATAATATAACAAATTATAATAATAAAGTACTTAAAAAATATAATAACATTTTTATAAAAAGAGAAAAAGTGCCCAAAAAAAAAATAAATAAACAAATAAAACAAAGCTGCATGGTGGGGGTGAGGGAGCGAGGGTCTCAATCATTAAAATAAGAGGTCCGCTTTGCAACAGTCAGTCCGTTGTTAAGCCATCAACAACCTTCAATAGAAGTCCTCCACATAAGCAAGCCCACACAAAAGTCATAAAAATAAAAACAATAGATAATTTATCTCTCTGTACTATACTCCAAATACATTGAAACCCTGGTCACTCTCTTCCTTTTCCAATTCCCAAAGCTCATTTTTGCTTACTAGCTACCTATGTACCTACATCAAGACCTCGCTCGCCCTTCTTCATTCTTTTTCTTTCTCTTCCCCATTGCTCTTCTCTACACCCAGAGGCGGAACTAGATGTATGGTAGCCCCCCTAAATTTTTTTAAAAATGTAATATAGTATATAAATAAGTATAACTTTTCTTAAGTTTTAAAATTTTTACTGAAATTAGCCCCCCAATATTTAAGATTTCAAAATTTTTATTGAAATTATTTTTCAAATCTCAATTTTTACTCTAACTTTTCACATTACTTACATTCAAATATTATGCATTGCTTACCAATACACCTTAAAATGAAAATACTCAAACGGACTCTTCATGATTAGACTTTTCTCCTTTAGGCTTTAGCACAGCTACACCTCTACGTGATTTGACTTTCTCCTTTAGCACATTGCACCTGCAAGAGCCACACCTCTGCTTGATTAGATTTTTTTCAAACTTTCAGTACACCGCACGCTACATACCTTTCTCCTTCAGCATACTGGTGTGGCCCATACACAGGCCTTGCATTATTTTTCTTTTTCATTGAGGAACTAAGGAAAGGAAGTGCGATTTCAAGATAGAAGCAGAGGTAGAGAGAAAAGATAGATTGCATATTTGCCTTGGTCATCCGTAGTTGATTTCAAAGGAAGAGTCACAAGAGTGTGTACTACGTGTGGATTGTGGGCCTGTGGCTTTTACGCAGTGAGTTTTACGGAGATGGAGAGATGAATCACTTGAGGACCTGAAGGTAGCTTTCAAAGATAAAATAGAGTTGTTTTCAATAGCCTAGGTGGCAGGTAGGCTCTGGCCCTCTATGTATTACTAGCAAGTTCTTCTTCTTTTTTTCTTCTTTTTTTCTTTTTTGACTTTTTTGTGTTGATGCATGTTGCTGTTGTTGGTTTTGGTGAATTGCTTCCGTTGGAATTTGGATATGTTATTGTCATTTGCTTCTCTTTTTTTTTTCGCTTAGTAATAAATACAAACTATACAAAAAAAATCTAACAACTATATATCATTTCTTATTAGGTACTTTTCAGATTTATTCTTGATCTATAAATTTTTCTTAAAGTATAGAAAAATATGAGCAAGCCAAGAACAATTAATTCTTTTTTTAAAAAGAAAGATGTGGACAATTCGGAGAGTAATATACATTTAGAGAGCTCAGTAACAACGGAACGTGATACTTCTACCACTGACGAGCGTCCTTCTAAAACTTCAAGAATCCAACCTGAAGAGATGGATGCCACATCTTTGTAACGTGATCCAGGATTATGTCCACAAATATGGAAATTTGCTTCTAACCTACAAGACGAGATCCGACATGCCTATCTTAAAGCTGGTCCATATCAACCTAAACTTTCAAAATATCCATTTTCAGGAATAGGCAATCAACGTCATCGATTTCAATTTTATTGGTTTTAAAGATATTCAAATTGGTTGGAGTACTCACCATCAAATAATGCATATTTTGTCTTCCATGCTACATTTTTGCTAAGAAATCAATAGGTCGTCCAGGATCAAATGCATTTACCAATAAAGGTTTTGACAATTGAAAAAAAATGAATTTGCCTTTAATAGGACATGTCGGGAGAGATCCAAATTCACCACATAAAAATGCTGTAAAATGTTGTGAGAATCTAATGAATCAGTCAAGACATATTGACAAGTTAGTTGAAAAACAAGTATCACAAGAGATGGAGAATAATCGGTTGCGGCTCAAAACTTCGATAGAAAGTGTTCGATGGCTTACGTTCCAAGCTTGTGCCTTTAAAGGTCATGATGAAAGCTCTGACTCAAAAAATCAAGGTAACTTCATTGAACTGATAAAACTTTTGGTAAGTTATAATGATCAAATTAATGAAGTTGTCATGGAAAATGCTCCACAGAATGCCAAATTAACATCACCCAAAATTCAAAAGGAAATTTTGCATATATTTGCAAATAAAGTGCGAAATGTGATTTGCAAAGAAATTGGAGATGCCAAATTTTGTATTCTTGTTGACGAAGCTCGGGATGAGTCTAAAAGAAAACAAATGGCTATCATTTTAAGATTTGTTGATAAATATGGTTATATTAGAGAACGATTTTTTCATATTATGCATGTCAAAGATACTATACCACTAACTCTAAAAAATGAGATCTGTGCTCTTCTTTCTCGTTACGACCTTCAAATTGAGAATATTCAAGGTCAGGGATATGATAGAAGAAGTAATATGCGGGATGAATGGAATGGATTACAAGCTTTATTTCTTAAAGATTGTCCCTATGTATATTATGTGCATTGTTGGGCTCATAAACTATAATTAGCTTTAGTAACAGCCTCTAGAGAAGCCAAACATGTTCATCAGTTCTTTGTCCATTTGACATTCATTATCAATATTGTTGTTGGTTCTTCTAAACATCATGATGAATTACAATCTGCTCAAGCTGCTAAAATTGAAAGTTTGTTCGCTTCCAATGAGATTGAGACTAGAAAATGAGCAAATCAAATTGGCACGCTACAACGAGTTGGAGATACTAGATGAGGATCTCATTTTCAATCTATTTATAGCTTGATGAGGATGTTCAGTGCTACTTGCTCAGTTATCAATACTATTTCAAATGAGGGATCAAATTATTTTCAACGTGGTGATGCTGAAGCGGCTTACATGGTATTACATATTATGAAAAAAATCATGGGAATCATTAATGCACTTTGCCAATCTTTGCAACAAAATTCTCAAGATATTGTGAATGTCATGAGCCTAGTTTCAACCACAAAAGTACTCATTCAAAATTTGAGAGATGATGAGTGGGAATCTTTGCTTACTGATATTAAATCATTTTGTGAAAAATACCAAATTGATATTCCTGATATGAATGACCAGTATACTAGAGCTCGAGACAAATCTCGTCGTCAAGTTGACAAGTCAATGGAACATCATTTTAGGATTGATATATTTACTGCTACAATAAACTTCCAGTTACAAGAATTGAATAATAGATTTAACGACCATACAATGGAACTTCTCATTCTTAGTGCTGCTTTAAACCCTAAAGGTGTATACAAATCATTTAAAATTGATGATATATGCAAATTGGTTGAGAAGTTTTATCCACAGGATTTTACTGAGCAATAAAATTTCCTTTTGAGAATTCAATTGCAGCATTATGAGCTTGATGTGCTGGCGCATTTAGATTTTCAAGATATGTCTACGTTATCTGAGCTATGCAGAGGACTAGCAATTTCAGAAAAGTCAAAAATTTATTATTTGATTGACAGGTTAATTCTTCTAGTATTAACTCTTCATGTTTCTTTTTTTTTTTTTTTATGGAAATATGCTTCATTGCATTCATTCAGTAAACGAAGTTACAACTGTGACTTATAAATCAGGAAAACCGGACTATAAATCAACTAACGCAACTGCTCAGGAGCTTCCACATAAAGTGACGGACATTGTCTTAAAACTTCTAAAACTCCCCAATGAGAGAGTAAATGCTCTGTATGACCAGAGACTTGACGACTCCTCCAACCTCTAAGGAGGCGGAATACGGAGACAACTACTATGAACAAACCAATTCAATAGCATATACCCACACTGAAACTAAAAAACAGGCAACCAACTAAACCAAAAAACCAACAAAAACAAACAAACAACCCAACCACGAGCACGGCAAGAGTTCCGGCGGCACACCCTCCACAGGCAATCGGCATCATGAGCCCCAACAGTACGAGCACCCAGATTGTGTACGGACCACAATAACCTCCACGGCGAAGGCCGGCCGTAGTATCGACCGCCGCTCTTAGCTCTTCGCCTCAGATTATGACCACTCAGCAACTCATCGCCTCACCGTGGACTGCACAAGAAACGGACATAACAACAAAACAACAAACAACCAAAAATCACGGCAGAGGAGGCTGTGCACAGCTCACACATCTGCTACAAAGAGTAACCGGGCAAGACACAAAAAAGACCCCATAAACGGAGATACAAAGCACACCCACCGGCAACACAAAGACCAACCACGGTAAAGACCGTACAACAACAGAACACTGGACGCCGAAAACAAAGGAAAAAAAGAAAAAACAACCGGCGGGCAACGACTGGGAGGAAAACCGCAGATCGGAAACTGACAACCGAAGACTGAGGATCCAAACACACCGAGGAAAACGTCCGCAGAAGGCCCCTTGGTGGCGCGTGACAGCCACACCACGAGAGAGCCGAAGCTTCGTCCCGCGCGTACGGCCAACTCCCCACTCCGTTCGGCACCACGTTCGTGGGCTTTTAGATCGGCAGCTAAACTGACACCATGGAGGGGTCGAGTGTTGACGGTCGGCGGCTAGACAGACCGGAGTGGTAATCCTCCCTTATTGGACCTGAAAACCCAAAAACAGACAAAAGAAAAGGAAAAAAACTAGAACAGGAGAGGGGGGAGCGGGGGGGCCCCCCCCCCCCCCCCCCCGGTAGCGCGACTTTAGGTCGGGGTAGATTAGGGGGGTTAACAGAGAGAAAGGGGAGAGCGGCGGCTCCTCCTGCGCTATGTCTTTTGTGTCGTCTCTTGGAAAGAAACCTCGATGTCGAAGTTAATCAATAGCAAAACAGGATCCTCTTCATGTTTCTACTACTACTACTGTGCGAGTATTTTCTGCCATGAAACTTATAAAGACTAGATTGCGTACTCGAATGAAAGATGAATTTCTTGCAGATCATTTGTTAGTTTATATTGAGAAAGAAATTACCAAGAATCTCACTTCAAAGATGATAATGGATTAATTTTATTCCATGAAAAATCGTTGTCAAGCTTAATTTGAAAGAGAAATCCTAAGTTGATATTTCATTTTCTTTTCTTTTTGTAATGGTCTCTAACAAACAATGAAAATTTTTTTGTAATGATCTCTAGCAAACTATGGAAATTCTAAGGAAAATTATCTTATAAGATGATTTATAGACATGTATTTTTTTTATAATATTTTATGACGTATGATTATTATTTTTTATATAGTCAGGTGCAAAAAATACATATTATTTATACTCACACATGCCACACACTTTATCAATCGCCCCCCAAATACTAAATCCTAGTTCCGCACCTGTCTACACCCCAGCTTCCACATCTTTTCTTCACAAATATTGGCTATGGATCTTAAGAAGAAGTTAGATTTGGATTAAAGAGTTTGGATATAGAGGATCAAACCTTAATGCTGTTAGGAAACCATGTAAATAATAGATCTAGATCATGTATAAAATAGTAGTGGTACTGGTGGCATGATGATAGTGTAGACGAAGACAAATAAATTAAAAGAAGAATAAAACTATTTTTGAGTTGAAAATTTAGCAAATCTTCTTCTAGAATGTGCGGTACTGGTAGCATGGTGATATTGTAAATGAGGACAGAGAAATTAAAGAAGAATAAAACTATTTTTGAGTTGAAAATTTAACAAATCTTCTTCTGGAAGGAGCTGTAAGATTATCTCCGACAATGCATTAGGACGGGCTCTGAAAGTTTGCGAAAGATGAGGGGGAGTGAGGGCTACAAGTTTGAGAAGGAAAACCTTTGAAAGGTGCTGCAAAGTTTATTTCTTGTAAGACAGTTCCATTTGTATTTCTATGAGCTGCTTACATTGTGCTCATTTATTTATAGACTAATTTTTAATTGAGAATAGACAGTCCGTTTATAAGATTCTTTCTTAAAGTAACTGCAGTTTCGGTTTCATATTGACTGGTTCAGGAAGGGTCAAGGGGAGCCAGACAGACCGACCGCGTATGAGTATTAATTAGGCTTCATCACGGAATACGTCAAAATTCAAAAACTTATTTTAGTCTTTTTTGAAGTATAAAGTGAGAACACATAGGAGTAGTCGTCGCGTAGAAAAAAGTCAAAAATTATACAATACAAATAATAGAAATAGACGACTCTGTCTCGGTCTTACCTAAAGGTCGTATATTATAATATTATTCGTATGAGCTCTACCTCATCTGCAAGTAATTAAGGTCGCTGTACATGTATATTCGTTGCGGGCAGCATTATAAAATTATTATAATTTTATAATTTAATATAATTTATTAAATTATAAAATCACTTTTATTATAAAATAAATTAGATATGATATTATTTTATATAATTATTTTATAGATATAGCAGTAGTACTCGCGTTGAGAAATATCCACGACTTCCATATTTATATTTATATAGATGAATTATTTGTATAGTGATATGGTGTGAAAGTTCCTTATATTTATTTTCAAAAAATAGACAAATCTAAAACTAAAATAAATAAATAAATAAAATTTTAATAGGGAGCCTTACTTTTGTCTAAAAATGAGTATATGAAATTTGTACACTGTATAACTATATATATCATTACTTCTATATATATTTATATAAAAACTATATTCATTAACTATTTTCTTATCATTTTATAATATGGTATTAAACGATAAATTTATAAATAAAATATAATAAATAATTTATAATAATCTAATGTCACGTCATAAAATAATAAAAATATGATAAAAAATAAAT
The DNA here is from genome assembly GCA_011037825.1 of Carya cathayensis. Lineage (NCBI taxonomy): Eukaryota > Viridiplantae > Streptophyta > Magnoliopsida > Fagales > Juglandaceae > Carya > Carya cathayensis. The sequence continues at coordinate 32,970 of QGSO01000963.1, read as the reverse complement.
AATAAGTAACATTACTCGTATTTATGATCTCGTCAGAGTAGAATCATTCAAAGTACTCGTCAACGAGAATAAAGCATTGGCAGAAGTTAATAAGCCATTCTATTCATTGTACGTAGGACCACATGAATAATCAAGAATTTTATATGAAACTGAAATTCCAAAATAGTTTGAATGTAATTCTATAAATAAATTTAAAAACAAAAACTGCTTGTTTAATCAGTTCAACATGTTGTGAAATATAACCAAGCTAATATTTTTTAGGGTTAATTACAAAATTAGTTCCTAGGCTTTCCTTCGTTTGCAAATCACTCCCTCGATTTCATTCTTTTCAGATTTACTTTTCCAGTAGGAAAAGATGGAAGACTCAATTGCAAATATTTTGATACTCGAACAAAATTTGAAGGAAAACCCATGTACTAATATTGTAATTAATCCTATTTTTACAAGAGAATTATGTGAAAAAAAAAGTTATTAACAAAAGAAACTAAATTTCGTTATACACCAAAAATAAATTAACCACAAAAAAATAAGAAGACATTTTATAAGTGACAAAAAAATAAAGAATTAATAAATCGATATTAAATTAATGAATAAGCTTAATCTCCTTTAAAAAAGATAAGAAACTCAAACATGGTACTCATGGAACTCGGCTATAATTTAATTTTATAATAAATTTTGATTGGCAACTTTTATTTTTTATTTTTTAAAAAGGATCGAAAATTCTACCATTAGAGCAAATGTTGAATACACGGAGGATAGTCCTCAATCAAGGTACAATCTTCAGAGCAAGTAAGGCCAAACTTAGCCAAGTGATGAGCAATTACATTGGCTTCCCTAGAGACATAATGGATTGACCAGCACCGTGTTTTAGAAAGCATAAGCTTAATATCCTTAATGATAATGCCACTGGAGCTCCAGCTGTCTTCTCTATGTTGGATAGCTTTAACTACTCCCAGTGAATCTCCTTCAAGAATAATCTCATTTAGTCCCAATTCAGCACAGAGGGAGGTAGCTCTTCGAGCAGCTACTGCTTCACCTAATAGTGGATCAGGGTCCAGATCCATGGAGGAACAAAGTGTCGCAACAAAGAAACCATCCGAGTCCCTAATAGCCACTCCAATGCCTAGTTTAGAATTATCCTTATCAATGGCTGCATCCCAATTGGCTTTGAAGATATGTGGTGGGGGGGCAGACCATTTGGTGCTTCGAGGCCTACAAGACTTTACCTGTTGTGGTTCGCCCTCTAGCCAGGATTTAATAGAGTTCATCTGGTTGTTGACCTGCTTAGAGACTTGGGAAGGGGAGTGGAACTGTTGCTCAAAAAGCCAGGTGTTTCTTCTATGCCAGATAGCTTTAGCCGTGACAGCAACTTCACTAATTTCCAAGGGAAGGAGCTGTGCAAAAATAGGCAGCAGAATTTCCTTGAAAGAACCTGCATGGATGTTCAGCTTTTGAATTCTTCTAGAGCTCATAGACCACACGTCTTGGACTGCATTACAGGACCAGATGGCATGAGAGATAGATTCAGGCTCAAGGGAGCATATTGGACAAAGAGGAGAGTCAATCATTTTCCTTCTATACAAATTGAGGTTTGTGGCAGGGGATTCAGTTGCTGCTCTTCAGAGAAAGGATTTCGTAGCTTGAGTTGCCTTGATACTCCAAATATGATTCCAGAAGCTTGATGTAGAGGTCTGGTTTGAGGATTGTCCCCTTCTATTCTCTTTGATTGAGCCTTGTAGATAATAAGCACTTCTCACAGAGAACTTGCCATTGGCTGAGCATCTCCAAGACAGTATATCCTGGCTTCTGCATGGACTAAATAGGAATCTTTCTAATGATGGTTGCTTCTGCCTCTGTAAAGATTGCATAGATAAGGGGAAGATCCCACTGCATAGATGTTGGATTAATGAGATCAGAGACTACAGCATCTGCCTCCAGGAGATTGACAGGTGACTGCACTTGAAAGGATGAGGGCCTAGGAATCCATCTGTCCTTCCAGATTCTAATGTTACTCCCATTACCCACTTTCCAAAGAAGTCCTTCTTTCAGGACTGGCCTTGCTGAGATGAAACTTTTCCACACATAGGAGTCGTTTGGTTTGCATTTGGCTGAGAGGAAGTCTGAGGAGGGGAAGTATTTAGCTTTGAGAACCTGAGCTGCAAGTGAAAGGGGAGATTGTATCACCCTCCACCCTTGTTTAGCAAGAAGAGCTAAGTTGAAAAGTTCAATGTCCCTAAGGCCCAAATCTCCATTTTGTCTTGATTTCCCTAGAGTTTGCCAGCTCAACCAATGCGTTTTAGGAGCTCTATCTGTTCTACCCCACCAAAAGGATTGTAGAAGTTGGTTGACTCTCTTGAGGATGGTTTTGGGAAATTTGAATATTCCCATACTATAGGTGGGAATGGATTGCAAGACAGCTTTTAGTAAAGTTTCTTTACCAGCCTGAGACAACATCTTAATTTTCCAATTGGCCATTTTAGCTTTGATCTTATCCAGCACTGAGTTAAAGGCTTTGGTTTTATTTTTTCCCACATAGGAAGGAAGGCCCAGGTAAGTCTCAAAGGATCCTGAAGCTTTCATTCCTACAAGCTGAAGGATGGCATGTTGAGTATCAATCTTAGTATTACTGCTGAAATAAATAGAGGATTTGTCAAGATTAAGCCTTTGCCCCGAGACTTGTTCATAGTTGCTCAGTATCTCTTGCACTTTACTCCATTCAGATGGATTAGATCTGCAGAAAACTAAGCTATCATCAGCAAAGAAAAGATGGTTTACATGTAGAGCCCCTCGAGCAGCTGGGATTCCTGATATGAGGCCCTGCACTTCAGCTTGGTTAAGGCTGTGACTTAGAAATTCAGAGCAGATAATAAACAGGTATGGGGATAGAGGGTCTCCTTGTCTGATTCCTCTAGTGGGGGAGAAGGAAGTTTGGGGGACACCATTGATTAGAAGGGAGTAGCTGACAGTGGAAACACACTACATAATTAGTTCCACCCATTTGCTCTCAAAACCCATCTTAAGCATCATCCTACTCAGAAACTCCCACTCAATCCGGTCATAAGCCTTGCTCATATCAAGCTTAAGGGCCATAAATCCATTGTGTCTCCCTTTCAANAGCTTTGATCTTATCCAGCACTGAGTTAAAGGCTTTGGTTTTATTTTTTCCCACATAGGAAGGAAGGCCCAGGTAAGTCTCAAAGGATCCTGAAGCTTTCATTCCTACAAGCTGAAGGATGGCATGTTGAGTATCAATCTTAGTATTACTGCTGAAATAAATAGAGGATTTGTCAAGATTAAGCCTTTGCCCCGAGACTTGTTCATAGTTGCTCAGTATCTCTTGCACTTTACTCCATTCAGATGGATTAGATCTGCAGAAAACTAAGCTATCATCAGCAAAGAAAAGATGGTTTACATGTAAAGCCCCTCGAGCAGCTGGGATTCCTAATATGAGGCCCTGCACTTCAGCTTGGTTAAGGCTGTGACTTAGAAATTCAGAGCAGATAATAAATAGGTATGGGGATAGAGGGTCTCCTTGTCTGATTCCTCTAGTGGGGGAGAAGGAAGTTTGGGGGACACCATTGATTAGAAGGGAGTAGCTGACAGTGGAAACACACTACATAATTAGTTCCACCCATTTGCTCTCAAAACCCATCTTAAGCATCATCCTACTCAGAAACTCCCACTCAATCCGGTCATAAGCCTTACTCATATCAAGCTTAAGGGCCATAAATCCATTGTGTCTCTCTTTCAATCTGGTTTGCATAGAGTGCAGCAGTTCATAAGCCACAATCACATTATCAGAAATTAGCCTGCCTGGGACAAAAGCACTCTGAGTGGGGCAGATGAGATTGGGCAGAATATATTTGAGTCTATTAGCAATCACTTTGGCAATGATTTTATAGAAAACATTGCAAAGGCTGATGGGTCTAAAGTCTGTTACAAGCTGAGGACACTTTTTCTTGGGTATCAAAGCAATGAAAGTCTGATTGATCTCTTGAAATCCTTTTCTTGTGTTAAGTGCTTCAAGGACTGCTACTGTTACTTCATTTCCAATGCTGGACCAATGTTGGTGATAAAAAACTGCTGGGAAACCATCTGGGCCAGGAGATCCGAGAGGATTCATGGCTTTGATGGCTATTTCCACTTCCTGAGCAGAAAAAGGCTTAGAAAGGGAGCTGTTCATTTCTTCAGAAACTGAGGGACGAAAGGAGTGAAGAGCAGCCTCTATATTCCTCGGGTAGGAAGAGGAGAACAAGTTTTGGAAGTAGTCCTGGAAAGTCCTGGCTATATCTTCTTTGCTGGAAGCTAAAATACCATCTTCACTTTTAATTTGTTTGATAGAGTTCACTTTTTTCCTGAGAGAAGCACTCTTGTGGAAGAATTTTGTGTTTCTACCACCATCTTGAAGCCATTTTTGCTTGGCTTTTTGCCTCCATTTCAAATCTTCTTCTTCAAGGTAGCCATCCACTTCTTTCTGTAAGGAATTGATTTGACTGGTGAATTGGCCAGTATTAGAATCCTGTAAGACTCTAATCTTTTCTATCTGTTGCTTGAGAAGCCTTTTCTGGTTTCTGAAGGCTTCTTTGCTCCACACCCTCAGTTTATCCCTGCAGGTCTTTAAACCTTTTCGAGCAATATCTAGTTTAGACCCCTGGTGGTATCCCTGCATCCAAGCACTTTTTATAATTTCTGCACACTCCTCTTTATGTCCCCAAGCTACTTCATATCTAAAAACCTTCTGTTTGTAGCCTGTCACTTAAGCTGGTATCAAACTCTGGATGAGTAAAGGATTATGGTCTAAGCATATACCTGGTAGGACAAAAACCTGGTTCACTTCAAAAAGGTTTAGCCATTCATCATTAACTAAGGCCCTATCAAGCCGACACTTAGTGAAATCTGAGCCAGTTCTCTTGTTACTCCATGTGAACTTTGAGCCTATAGAACCAATATCTATAAGACCAGTATCCTCCAGAGCCAATCTAAAGTCCTCCATTTGTTTAAAGGGACGGGTAGAGGGCCCAAATTGTTCATCCTGATACAAAATTTCATTAAAGTCCCCCATGCAAAGCCAAGGATTATGGATTTTGGACTGAATAAGTCTAAGAAGGTCCCAACTTTCATTTCTTCTAGAGGATGCAGGCTGCCCATATAACCCTGTTAGAGTCCATTTCCTCTTAAGGAAGTCAGATGTTATGGAAATTGAGATATGGTGATTAGAGTATGAGTCCAGATTAGCATCAATTTCTTGCTTCCACAGAAAGGCTAAGCCTCCACTCCTACCAATACTATCGAGAAAGAAACAATGGTCAAACTGCAGAATGTCCCAAATGTTTTCAATCCTACTCCTGTTGCATTTGGTTTTACATAGAAATACTATTCCAGGGCTCTTTTCCTTCACCATTAGGTGAAGCTCACGAACTGTCCGAGGGTTCCCAAGCCCTCGGCAGTTCCAGGCTAGGTGTTTCATGGGGACTGGCAGGGCTAGACACCAGCCACTGCCATTCTAGCTTGTTTTGCTCTTCTCCTTGTCATGATGGGTTCCATAAGGTCTACACCAGACCTTTTCTTTTGTTTTGGGGCTGTAGTTTCAACCATGATAGTGTCAGGTGGGCCAAGAGTTTCAAAGCCCAAGCCTCTTGCTCTTCTCTTCCATGTTGGCCCTTTTGATAAGCCAGTGATGGGTTGTTTCATGGGGGAGTTATGTGAAGGGGAACTAACCTGGTCAGGGTCTTTGGGAAGACTAGAGTTAGCAGGTCCAGTTGGAGCCGAAGGAGGACTGAGATTAGACAGAGTCCCTTTAGAAATCAGAGTATCCTTAGAGTGCCCATCAGTCAAAGGGGTGGTCTCGAGGCTATCAGAGCTTCCCTGAAGAGGAAAGCCTGTATGACCCTTGGTGCTGTTCCGTTTGCCTTTTCCATGTAGAGGTCCCCTCAGCTGGTAGTTGTCAGAGCTTACAAGGTCGGCTTGCTCAAAATCTGTATTGAGAGTCCCAGAGACATTATGTCCCATCCCACCTTCTCTGTGTCTACTGTCCTCAGGTTTGGTTTGGCGCCAATTACTGGAGTTTTCGTATTCACCATCTTTCCTGCTAAACGATTGGAAGCTTCTCAGCTGGGCGCTTGCCCTCATCCAGGAACCATATTGAGAAAAGGTTCCTTCATGACTTTTACCCCTCAAAGGTGATTTTGGACAAGAGGATCCAGTGTGTTTAATGACACCACAATGGAAGCAGAACAAGGGAAGCCTTTCGTATTTGAAAGGAATCCAGAATCGTTTCTCTCCCAATATGATAAACCTACCACGAGTGAGGGGTTTAAGTATGTTAATAAGAACTTTAACTCTGAGGAAACTGCCCCATGCCATACCACTAGCATCTACATCCACCGATAGCACTGTGCCTGCAGCACCACCTAACCTTTCTCCCATGGTTTTATTCATACCAGCAAAAGGCAGATCATGTAGCTGTATCCAGAAAGGTTCTTCGTTGAAGACTATATCCTTAGGAGTCACGCAGCCTTCATAGTTAAACAAACAAACCAAGGATCTATCAAAAGACCAGGGTCTAGCCGCTAGTACTCGTTCCTTCTCCTTTGAGCTTTGAAACTCAACTAAAAATCTGTTTGAACCAAGGTTCCTAAAAGAGGTCTGACCCTCAACTTTCCATGCTTTGCTCATAGTAGCCTGAAAAGCTCCCCTATTAACTTCTTTTTCTACTACAACGAGGGCAGCCAAGCATTTCTTGCTTTTTTCGATGGAGATAAGGACTTCCTCTGAAGGGATGGAGACTTCTTGTTTCTCCTCCTCCGTGAGATGGAGGCCCTCATAGAGACTAGACAGTTCTTCAACCATGCACATAACTTGTATCTTAAACGCCAGAAGTAAACCACACTAAGCCTCTTCGAACTGAGTTCAAGAGAAAATCCTCTACGTTCTAAGAACAGTAGAGAGAAACCTCACCTTCCGAGAGAGAGGAGATGGATTGATACTATTCATTGGCAACTCTGATTTGAACGTTGGAATTGTAACTCTGATTTTGACATCTTAATCATAACCACAATCTACCAGATTTCGACCCCTAAGTACATAACAACGACAATGACACAAAGGAATTTATATTTGGAAGGGGAATGCTTAAACACCGCTGGGGTTACCGTTGACTTCTTCTTCTTCTTCTTCTTCTTCTAGATGTTTAAGTAAGTATCTTTTAATATTATTGTAATTTTTTTTAAAAACATATTTAAAAGTATTAAAAATAAAAACACAAATTACAACTAGCGTAACTACCAACGGTAGCCGTAGCTCTACCCTTACCTTTTTTGTCAAACAATTCCAAACTTTTAAAAGCAAAACAAACTAAAAGCATTGTTATTGGATTATTCATATTAAAAAATAATCCTATTTTTTAACTATTAAAGAGAAAAGCCACTTGCATTGGATTATCTATAACTAAATTTTTTAACATTAGGCTACAATAAATGAAAAGAGAAAAGCAAATTTGATACTTACTATTTGGTATGCAAATACTATTGCAAAACATACGAGCTTAAAAGAAAGAAAAAAAAAACTACAAAGCATATGAGCTTAAAATTAGGGATGTAATCGGTCTGGTTCGGTTCGGTTTTGAACAAAATCTAGGACCAAACTGGTAAACACCGGTTTTATATTTTTCAAAATCGATTACGCACCAGTTACCCTCCTAAACTGGTACTCCAGTTTTATTGGTTTTCGATCCGGTTCAATCCAGTTTTAATAAAAATACAAATTTATCATAAAAAATCTGTTTTTAAAAAAAAAATACTATATCAAAAAGTTCTGCTATAAAAAAAACTGTTATGTATTAGTATTAGTATATAACTATTAATTATAGTCTATATATTAGTATTTGTTAACTATTATAATGAGTTTAGTTTATTATAATTATATTATTGATAGACTATATTGATAGTATTAGTATAGTAATTTAGTATTAGTATTACTATATTATTATTTTATATGTGATTATTTAGTATAATGATTTATATACTAATTTATCCATAGACTTAAAGTATAATACTAATAGTAGTATAATAGTAGACTATTAGTATTTAGTATTAGGTCATAAAATGTAAATTGTATTAATATAAATTATATACTAATATATAATTTATATTTATCTACTAATGTCTTATGTACTTATAAAAAAATAGAAAGTTTTAAGTTTATTAGGCCATCAAAATTTAGTAATAATATTTGAGTGATTATCTTTCTTTTTTTATTCTTACTTCTTATGAATGATAAAATGTTATTAATAAATAATATATTTATAATATTATATATTTAAAGCATATGAGCAATTAAATTTTCATGTCTAACATTAAAATTTTATTTTATAAATTATAATAAAAATTATATATAATATAAAATATATTATATTATATATTAAAAATTAAATAAATAAAAATATATTAAACAATACCGATTCGGTTCGGTCTAAAGATGACCGAAATTGAACCAATTCCGACCGATTTTTCATTTTATGAAACCGGTTGCAAACTGGACTGGTCCAAAACTGGTACAACCGATCCAGTTTTTCCAGACCGATTTTTCGATTAAAATTTACATCCATAGGTAAAACTTATAAAATAAAATAAAAAGTACAAAGAATATGAGCTTTAAAAAAACCTACAAAGCAGATTAATTTTATATTATTTTATTATTATATAATAAAAAAATAATTATTTCAATATAGATACTTATATAAATAAAATAATCAAAATTTAAATTTATTTTATATTTATTAAAATTATCTTTTATATATGTATAATCCAATAACAATTGTGTAAGCGGCCAAGTGCGTATACGGCAACTTTCAAACGCGCAGTATAACGAGTCCGGCTCCCCAGAAGATAATGTCAACCACTTTTACCTTGTTACTTATATTACAATTATTATTACCCAACCGTCCCTACTCTTAACCCTGCGTTCGTTTCTTCAACACTTTTCAATTTATTTTAATTTATTTAGTCTATTTATTATAATTTTTTTATTTTTTAATATAAATTATAATAAATAATTTAATTTTTTTAAATCTTAAAATACTAATAATATTAAAAAATAATATTTTATATCACTTTCATCTCAACGGTCCAAACCGGGCTTAAACTCTGCACTCTTGAATCATTCTCCCCTCCCTTCCTCTATAAATAGCCCCCAGAGTGTTCTCTCTCCTTCAATCAAGCAATATTCCAAATCTCTCGCATGGCAGACTACGCCAGAGCAAGAATCTACAACCCATCTCTTTCACAGTTCTCGTAGTCTGTTTAAATCTTATGTGAAAAGATTGAAAAAACAAATACCGTAGATTATACAGTGACTGCCAAGAAAATCGGAATGAGGAATAATTTATTGTTCAAATCTTCACCTCCATCTAAAACAATCCCACCTCCTTCTCCCTCCCGCACTACTTTCTCTGAATCGCTAATGGATGAAAACATCGAAATAGCAGAGTCCCTTATTATAAAGTGGAGCACGGACGCTTCCTCTTACGTCAAAATCGCCTCCCTTTTCCACGACGATCGTTCTGAATCCAAACAGTTCCTACACTCCGTCAGAGACCTGCAGTCCGCCATGAAATATTTTGTTACCCAAAAAGTGGCCTCCGAAAAGCTTGTCAGGGCCCATACCTTGATGCAAATGGCTATGAAGAGGTTGGAGAAGGAGTTCTATCAGATTTTGTCGGCCAATCGGGCCTACCTGGATCCCGAATCGGTTTCGGCCCGCTCCTCGAGATCTTCGGCGGCGAGGCCTAGTGTTTCCGATCTGGAGGATGATGAGTCGGAGGACGAGTTTCGTGTAGTTGGCGAGTCGGTATCTGAGGTGGAGCGAGCTTCGATGATTGTGATGGCGGACTTAAAAGCTATAGCAGACTGTATGATAGCTTCTGGTTATGGGAAAGAGTGCGTGAAAATCTACAAAATAAAACGTAAATCTATCATCGATGAGGCCTTGTATCATCTCGGGGTTGAGAGGCTGTCTCTCTCAAAAGTGCAGAAGAGCGATTGGGAGGTTTTGGAGCTGAAGATCAGGAAGTGGTTGAACGCTGTGGAAATGGCCGTGAAAACTCTCTTTTATGGAGAGAGGATTCTGTGTGATAGCGTGTTTTCGGCTTCGGAATCGATCAGAGAATCGTGCTTCGCTGAGATTTCCAGAGAGAGCGCGATTAGCTTGTTTGAGTTCCCGGAAATGGTAGCAAAGATCAAGAAATCCCCCGAGAAAATGTTCCGTATGTTGGACATGTACGAAGCTATCTCTGATTCCTGGCCAGAGATCGAATCTATTTTTTCCTATGAATCGACCTCCGTCGTTCGATCACAGGCAGTTTCTTCTCTGCTCAAGCTCGGTGAGGCGGTGCGCACGATGCTAACGGACTTCGAAACCGCCATCAAGAAGGACACGTCGAAGAGTCCCGTCCCCGGAGGTGGGGTTCACCCGCTCACTCGCTACGTGATGAACTACATCTCCTTACTAGCCGATTACAGCGGCGTCCTCGCCGATATCGTCACCGACTGGCCTTTAATATTGGATTCACCGTTACCAGAATCCTGCTTCGGGAGCCTAGACTCCGACGATAGTATGATTTCCACTCGAATTGCGTGGTTGATCCTCGTCCTCCTCTGTAAACTCGACGGCAAAACTGAGCTCTACAAGGATGCGGCGCTCTCGTACCTGTTCTTAGCCAACAACCTCCAATACGTCGTCGTCAAGGTGCGCACGTCGAACCTGAAACTACTCCTCGGCGAGGATTGGGTGACGAAGCACGAATCAAAGGTCAAACAGTACGCTTCGAACTACGAACGGATGGGCTGGAACAAGGTATTCTCTTCGTTGCCCGAAAATCCGACGGCGGAGATTTCACTGGAGCAAGCGAGGGATTGTTGTAAGAAATTCAATCTGGCGTTTGCCGAGGCGTATAGGAAACAGAGTGCATGGATTATTACGGACCCGAAACTCCGGGACGAAATCAAAATCTCGGTTGCGAAGAAGCTTAGATCGGCGTACCATGAGTTTTACAACAAGTATCGGGGCAAGTTGAGGTTCGGATCTGAATCTTTGGTCAGATATGCCCCAGATGATTTGGGGAATTACTTGTCGGATCTGTTCTATGCGACCGGGAGTGCAGGGAGTGTTTCGTCATCTTGTTCGTCTTCCCACGCTCGTGGTGGGCAAAGGCATTGAGATTTTTGGGCTCATGTTTTTTGTGCATAAAAAAACAAAAGAAAATTCAAAGTGAAATAATTTTGTACACGTATATAGAGATTTATACATCTGATCTGGATCAGCAAGAATACAGATACTACAAAATTCTTTGATTCTTCTTCCTATTTAATTTCTCTATTTTTCATTTTAAATATTATTAAAAACTTTATTTTTTAATATTCTTTTTTTTTTCCAATATATTTTTGATACTCTCAAAATATTTCCAAATCATATTGTGCAACCAAAGCTCACAAACAACAAAATACTATACAATCACAATCAAGGTATCTGTTGAAGATGTGTCAAAGATTTTTTTTTAAAGTATATGGATGTATATGAAGATGTCGTTTATGGAGCCCGACAATCAATATTTTGAATTTCATTCCGTTCCAGCCAAAATTTGACGTTCCGGTGTAGTATCCGATACACTCTACCACTTCATTCCGTTTTGTTTCAAATTTCGGTCATTCTGGTCCCGTTTCGGCCATTCCGGTCAAATTCGGCCGGAATTTTAGCGTTTCGGTTCCCAATCCGTTTCAGATAATTTTGTAATTTTCTTATACTTTTATGGCATTTTTATAAATTTTAAATCCAAAAGGTATTTAATTCATTCTAAAATATAAAATATATTTCTTTAATTTTAATTTTTTTATAATTTTAAATATGTCCCCCCATTCTCTATTTTTTAAGTATTATTATTTTTAATAATTTATCTATTCTTTAATTTTTTTTTCTTTATTTTTGTGTCTTAACTCAAGTTTGTGACTTTTTTTCAATATATATTCATTTTATAAATTTTCAATTCTTATATATATATATATACACACATATACATGATACACACTTACATATATATGTATTTATTTTATTAGTTGTTAGTTTATATATACATATAAATATTTATATATAATATATAATTAATTCTGAAATGGTACACCGAAACGTATCGGTACCGAAATATTCCGTTCCAATGCCTCAACCGGATTGATCTCTGGAACGGATTTCAAAACTTTGCCGACAATGCCGTTTTCATTATATTTGTATTTCAGTATTGGCATTTTTGTAAATATTTGATTGATGGCAAACTTGTAAACTCAAGTTTTGATGCATTCTTCAATAATAAAGGCTCATAGACTGTTCCTGTCGTAGATTTAGATTATTAGGATCAAATCACGTAATTTCTTGTGTTGATTTCACAAATCTTTTATTATTCTTGCTTTTATTTTAATCTTGCATGAGTATATATTGTGATTTCGGGTTTCTAACATGTTTAAAAATAGAAAACTAAACCGATCACGTTAATCATATATTTTCTTGGTGTTTTGGTTGTTTGTTGTTCAATATTAATTGCATATTACAACCAGTTACATTAATTTATTTCTTTGAATATTTGTATGTGAGAAGTCTGAAATTATAACAAGTGGTATCAAGAGCTACAGGTTCGATGGGGACTATGAGGTTTGATATCGAAAAGTTTGATAGAAAATTGACTCTGGGCTGTGGAGGATCAAGATGAAAGCCCTCCTTACTCAACAGGGTCTCCAATAAGCTCTTCTTGGATAAAAGAAAATGGAATCTATTGAAGAGAAAGATAAGAAAGAAATATTGATGAAGGCTCATAGCGCACTCATTCTTTCTTTTGGAAACAAAGTTTTGAGGGAGGTAGCCAACGAAGATCTACTGCTGGAATCTAGCTGAAATTAGAGAGCCTCTACATGACAAAATCTCTGGCCAACCGGGTGCACAAGAAAACAAAGCTCTACACATTCAAGATGTCCGCAGGTATATCGATTTCTGACCATCTCAATGTTTTTAATAAAATTATTTTAGATTTGGCTAATATTGATATTAAAATTGATGATGAAGATCAAACAATTTTATTGTTGAGTTCTCTGGATAATTCTTATGCTAGTTTGAAAGAGACCATGATGTATGGGAGGGAAACACTGACCTTATATGAGGTTCAGGCCATATTACACTCCATGGAATTACAAGTCATGTCTAAAATAAAATCTGAAATGGGGGAGGGATTGACCATGAGGGGAAAGCTAAAAAAAGAGTTCAAAAGGGAAAGAACAGTCAAAACAATGTGAATGGTAGGTCTAAGTCTAAAGGGAAGAAATTAAAATGCTTCTTGTATCACAAAGAGGGGTATTTCAAAAGAGATTGCCCTAACACAAGAATTGGGTCTAAGGAGGAGAGGTTGCCTTGGTTGTGAGTGATGGGTATGACAGTGCTGAGATTCTAAATGTGCCTGAAGATGATTTAGGAAAAAAATGGATGCTTGATTCAAGATGTTCTTTTCACATGTATCCTAACAAACCATGGTTTGAAACTTTCACTAGTTTAGATAGGGAGTTTGTGATGTTTGCCAACAATAAGTCTTGCAAAATCCAGGGTATAGGGTCAGTGAGACTAAGGTTCCATGATGGTATTGAAAGACTCTTAATTGAGGTTAGATACATACATGAATTAAAAAAGAATCTAATCTCACTAGGTGTGTTAAACCAATCCAAGTACACTTTTAAATCTGAATTTGGATATTTGGAGCTTGCTAAGGGTTCACTTATTATGATGAAATGAGACATTAAAAATAGATTGTATATCCTCATTGGGAAAACTGTTACAGTTGAGGTTACTTCTATCCTAGAGAATGGTGAGGATAGGGTTGTTCTATGGCACAAAAGGTTAGGTCACATGAGTCACAAGGGACTTTTAGAACTTCATAAACAGAGGGTTGTTAGGTGAAAAAAAAAATTGAAAAATTTACCTTTTTGTGAGGATTGCATCATTGGGAAAGCAAAAAAGATCAGCTTTAAAATAGCCACTCATACTACAAAACAAACCCTGGACTATGTGCACTCGAACCTTTGGGATCTAGCTCAGGTCAACTCACATGGAGGGGGAAGTTATTTTCTCTCTATAATTTATGACTATTCCAGAAAAGTGTGGCTGTATATTCTTAAAAATAAGAGTGACACTTTTGAAAAATTCATAGAATGGAAGAAATTGGTAGAAACTCAAGTAGGTATGAAGGTTAAGAAATTAAGAAATGATAATGGGCTTGAGTATCTCTCAAGTGAATTCAATCAATTCTATCAGAAGAAAGGTATGGCTAGGTATAAAACAGTAAGGGAAGCCCATCAACAGAATGGTCTAGCTGAGAGGATAAATAAGACCATATTGGAGAGGGTTAGATGCTTACTGTCAAACTCGGGACTTCCAAAGTCTTTTTGGGTTGAACCTGCCACAACTGCAGTCCATTTAATTAATAGGAGTCTTATGCTCACACCCGAACTAACAAACTGGAATCAAAGGCTATGAAATGTATCTTTGTAGGGTACCCTGAGGGAGTAAAAGGGTACAAGTTATGTATTGATGAGTCAGGAATACAAAAATGTATCATTAGTAGAGATGTGGTCTTTAATGAACATGAAATGACTCGGGTTAAAACTAAAAGACTTGAACCCACTCAGGATACTTACCCTGAGCAGATACATCTTGAGGTAGAGCAACTTGACAATAATTTGAGAAAATTAGAAAGCCAGAATGCTGAGATTCAAACTTCCACTTTAGGTGGTGAGGACCAATGTGGAGTTAGGGGTGAAAACCGACCCCTTCAACGTGGTTTTTGGCCAAAACCGCCACCGACCGATGAGAGGGGAAACGGTGGAGCTACCGACCGTAATCGATCGATGGGGAGGAGAACAACCGTCCATATCGACCCTAGCGATCCTCTGGCAATTTACAGTCGGTTCTTGGTTCCCCTTAGCGGCGTTGTTAGTATCAGAGAGTGGTGAGAAGGAGTTGCATGAGAGAGAGAGAGAGAGAGAGAGAGAATCGAAATAGGGAAAAAGAATGAAGAAGAAGAAAACAACATATTATCTATATGACGCCGTTTGGTTTAATACAAAACGGCATCGTTCTAATTTTTTTTTTTTTTTTAATAACAAACGGCGTCATTTTATTTGTGTTTAAAACACAAATGCAAGAGTAAAACGACGTCGTTCCACTTAAACTTAATTGGAACAGCATCGTTTCATATTGGTATTATTAAAAAAAAAAAGGTGGTATTATTACATCGGTCGAGTAATTTTTGTTTCTTTGTGACTGATGCAGGAAGGGCCAAGGGGAGCCAGATAGACCCACCGAACATGAGTATTAATTAGGCTTCATCTTAGAATTCGTCAGAATTCAAAAACTTAATTTTGTTTTTTTTTTTTTTTTTTTTTAAGGTTAGAATACTCAATACAGAGTAGTAGTCGTCGTATAGAAAAAGTCAAAAATTATACCATACAGATATAATAGCTAGTAGTAGTAGACGACTCTGTCTCGGCTACTACTACGTACCTCAATGAATTAAGCTCGCTGTGCATGTATATTCATTGGTATACTCTAACCATAAAAAGAAATTAAAAAAATAACGTTTTTAATAATATGTAAAATTAAAAATAGAGCTGCTCTTCTTTGTCTGTGCGAGATCCAGTATGTACGTGTCTGTCATGTTACCTTGGAGCCTAGTTGTTGGCTGTTGCACTGTTTGAATACCATTTGCATGCAAATAATTAGGGTTTTCTTGGATAGTTTTATACGTGAAAATAAAAAGATCTTTTAATTTGTTGTTGGAACTTGGAAATCATACTAGGAAACGTATTTTGAATCTTATGGTGAATTTGATTCTTTAATTGGCATGTGTTTTGGAGATATACGGCCCTTTTGCCCAGTTTAGATTTTTTATAAAAGTTTTATGAATTTTTATAAAAGAAAAATGATTAATAAATTATCTAACTCCATGTTTAAACTCACAACAGAAACAAGACAAGATCCTAACTAATTGCTTGAACTGTAGATGTAAAGGAAAAAACTAATTCCATTAATATAAGGAAAAAATGATCAGATGACTACCAATGAATTAACCCACATTCCATTAATGTAATATTAATGTTATAGATGAATAAATTTATATGTTGAAGAATAATATATAAAATAATGTGACATTTATTATATAGAAATATATATATTAGCCTAACATGGTCAATATTAATATAAAATATGAAATCAAGTTTAATTTACCATGAATACAATCAAACCCATATTTGTCTACGTATGATCGACTTGTAAAAGTCAGGTATTATCATCAAGAATATAAAAATGTCAATATTTAAAATATTTTTGTTAAATTTGTAGGATTTATTTATGATTCAAAATTATTATACATTTTTTAATTTAGACATGATATATTTTTTAATTTATGAAATTTATAATCTAAACTCTAATCTAACATGTCAGAAATTATTTTCTCCTAAAACTTTTATGAACAATTAGTATTAATTTAAAAGAAAAAAATACTATAAATTATTTGTGATAAAGTTTATAGATAGGCTAATTTTTAAGATGGTTTGATTTTAAATATAAAGCCCAGAGGTCAAAAAATGAAGCTCAACCCGTGTGGAAACTCAGGGGTCTCGATTCTTCATTCATGGGTATTGTTTGTTCTCTTTTTGTTCGTTCTATTATGTTTATGTTGGTTTCCTCGGTATAGTTTCTTCGCAGTTCCTGTTTCTCACTTCCCATTGTATATTTTTCGGTTCTTCTCTAATGGTAGAGTGCAGTGGAGTTGTATGTGAAGCAAGGGGCTTTTGATGCTCATTAACGGCAAAACAAAAGTTAACAAAAAAACAAGAAAAATTATTGTAGTAGTTAGATAGCCACTTATTATAATAGAATAGATATAATTATCTATATAATATTGCTGACATATTAAAGACTATGTTAATTTAAAAATAACAAAACGATAAACCTTATTTATAAATTGATTTAAGTTACTGTGATGCTTGAAATTATAAATATAATTTTCTCTATTGTAAAATAAACTTAATAATGTATTTTAAAAAATAAGAAAAAAAATCCATTAAAACTGCTAATTTGATTATTTTATTTGTAAATTGATCATGATGAAAGTATCCGTCATGCATCATCCAAAGTGTTCAACGTAAATGAGGTGGGTTTTTGGCATTGGAAGAAAAGAAATTAAAGTTGGGAGAAAATATCTCTTTGCTTTCTATACTTGTTGTGGACAAAATATATATTCACAATAAAATAATGATCATGTGATATCTTTGCTTTATCCCCTTCTCCTTTTAAGTTAAGTAACATCATCAAATTGCAGACTTACCATTATTATACAAAGGATCTATTATTGGTCTGTAAATTATTAAAACAGATCAAGATATAATTAAATAAAAAAAACAACACTTCAAAATTCATTCCAAAATTAAAGAAATGTTTTTGTGTATTGGGTACATGAGTTGTTGGATTGTTATATTTAATATATTTATCAAGACGCTTTTATCTTTTGTTGGCTGCTTTAAAGTAATCTACCAAAGTGACAAGCATATGTGCATGCATCCATTTTTCATTTATTGACTGATGCGTGACAGATGCTTATCTGTTTGCAAATAAAATAATTATAATATATCAAGATGTCTATTTTTTTAATATAAAATTATTGTACTTTAAAACAATTATTAACAAAACCTTTAAACTTCCAAAATCATTAAAGCCTCATTTGCATTGAGAGATGAGTTGAAAAAAAGAATAGAACATGAGATAATATATATGATAATATATTATTAAAAACCAACATGAAATTTGTATTTGATTTAAATGAGAAATGCAATAAACTTTTTTAGATAAGTTGTTTACCATGTATACAATGCAACAACAAATAGAAGAATTAAATCAGTACCCAAAAAAATTAGGCCAATCTCCTACGAAAGGCCCAACCTAGCTCAACCCACTCCAAGTTATGTATATCTCATATATCAAGCAAAAATTTTAATTAAATTAAGCTAATAGCCCAGCTCACTGCAACGCGATCCAACACCGTTAAAACATCTAGAAATCATAGTATAAAATTTTTACGATCATAAGTAAGATTTGCATAATATTCAAATTGATACTTTTACAAATTTTTTTCTTAATAATTTTAATATAATTTATTATGAATTTAGAGTTGAAATTTCAAAATCATCTGTAATAAGATCTAACGTTTATTTTTTTAAATTTTTTTAAATCACTAGGCATCTTATTTTTGTATTTCCCCATAGGACACTAACAAATTCAAAAAAATTTTAAACATTATTATTAGTTTTGGACCAAATATTAGAGCATAAATTTTTTTTTTTTTTAAAAAGAAGTTTTACAATAATGTAAATTTTATTTTTTCAAGATTTTAAATTCTTAATATAACTTTATGTACTTAGATACAAAGTCAAAATTTTAAATAAACTATGTTCTAGTAGTTAGATCTACAGACACGTAACAATGGATTTTTTTCTTATTGGAAAAAAAGACCCAATGATATGCCAGAATTCAACAACAAAGCCTAGTCCACCCACCAACTCAAAACATCTAAACGGTGCCGTTTTCATAACAGGAACCCTCAACCCACCCCATTCCCAACCCCAAAACGGCACCGTTTCATAAAAAAATAAAAATTTTTAAAAAAAACCCTAACCACGATACTATAAATTCATCTTTTTTCTTCTATCTCTCTCTCTCTCTTCCATTCCTCCATTCGACACCGAGAACCCCAAAAAGCTCTCACATAAGTCTCTCTCTCATCTCTCTCTCTGTTACTTGCTCACATTATCTGTAACATTTTTTTTTACCTCGTTTGTGTTTCTCCATGTTTCTCCTCCGTTTTTTTTCTCTCTCCCTATGTCTCCGTCTCTCCCTCATCTTTCTCTCTTCCTCTCTTTGTTACCTACATTCTCGGCAACAATTTTTTTTATCTTATTTCATTTTAGAAAAAGGCCACTCTATAAATTTAACTGAAGTTGTAAACTTTGTAACCACTTCGGGCTTTCGTTGTTATGAACAAAGAGAGAGAGTTTAATGAAGGAGGGCTCTACCTTGTAGTCTACAGCTATAAATACACTGATGCCAGAGATCAATCTTTCTTAATACAGTGATTCAAAATCCTTCTTCAATAGCAAGAAAAATAAAAGCTCATCCAGTCCTCGTTCTTTTGAGTTCCAAAACTTCTAATGCTTCTATTTTCTCTCATGGCGACTTCTTTTCTCCAGTAAGCTTTTCCTTCTAAACCCACCCAACGTTCCTTTTTCTTTGAACCCACCATCTCTTTAGTTCTTCAATTATCCACAAATCCTTGCCAAGACCCGAACATCATGCTCATTCCTGTCTGTCATCACCCTCATTCCATGACATTTCTGCATCGGAAACCACCACCATTAGGTGACATCGTGAGCTCCTCCACACCATGAACCAACCCCTTTTCTTCCTTGTCAAAAACAGAGCACTCCTCACACACAACTACACACGAATAGCGTGGGTTTCTCCACCCATTTAGCTCGGTTTTGCCACCACCCAACACTAGTTTTCACCGTAGCACACTCAGCCCAACCTCCATTGCACAGTGTCGCCGCTTCTGACCTTCATCCAGCCAGCATCCGTCGCATCCTTGGATGGTGCCTCTGTCTCCATGGTTTTTGTGTACCCACCATGCGCCACTACCCATAGCCACCGTAAGTGCCACCACAAGTGGTCCCTAACCCTCCACTGAAGCTTCCCCTCTCCCTTGCTGCCGATCTACTCCCTCACCTCACGAATCCTCCACCAAAACAGAAACTCTGCTCCCCCCCTCACGATATGCGTTAGACGAAATGGGTAAAAACGTACGCAAATCAGGTATAAAATAGAAAGAAAATTGTTAGACGAAAACATTGTTCCTGCCTCTTTCTCATTTATATATATAGTAGATATATATATTGGATACGTAATTAAATGAACTTGTTTTGAGCAAATTAAACTGAATTAGCAAATAATAAATGGCTCCAAATCTAGAATTCAAACATATTTTAATTTTAAATGATAATATTTATAAGGGGAATACGATATTGACGTGGCTTTATAGGAGCAAATATCATGCTCTGGAATCTCTCTCTCTCTCTCTCTCTCTCTCTCTCTCTCTCTCTCTCTCTCTCTATATATATATATATATATATATATTTGTGTGTGTGAAATCATCAATTATCTAAAAAATTTAGACTAATGGGAAATATAGATTTTATTATGTTTATTATATCTTAATGGATAGCACAAACGGGTGGGATATTGTTAAATATATAATATAAATAATTAAATTGACATCTTCCCATTAGCTTAAACTTTTGGGGTAACTAGTGATTTCTTATAGTATCATAGTAGAGATCTTAAGTTTAAATTCCAACTCTATACTTTATCACATTTAAGCAAATATTTCACGTGTTCAATCACCCATTGAGGGAGAGTTTAGCCCACATGTGAGAGTGTGTTAAAAATATAATACAAATAATTAAATCTACATCTTCTCATTAGCTTAAGCTTTTGGGACAATGGGCGATTTCACAAATATTTAATTAAATGTGGTAGAGTTTAAACTCAGGATTCGAATTCAGAACCTCTACTCTGATACCATGTAAAATCATCATTTGTCTCAAAATGTTAAGCGATGCTGGGGATTGTATGTAGCATGTAAAACTTTTGGGGACTCTGATACCATGTAAAATCATCATTTGGGGACTGCAATACAGGTCTAGACAATTTTATTTTTAAAACTTTTTAAAATTATAAAAATATCCCTCTTAAAATGATGCATTTTCTCATTTAATAAAGGGTCTACATATGCAGTCCTCACTTGGGGACTGCAAATAGAATTTCTCCTCATTCTATATCCTCATTCTATATCTTAATTCTTCACCATGTTTTCTTGAAAATAATCTCTGATCAGCTTTGTTCTTGAAAGAGCAATTATACATGAACGTGCTAGACCACTTGTCAATAATTATAGACTGGTATACATAGTTCTCAACCAAGATCTTGAGTTCTTTTTCTCCTCTGTATTTCTGTTCAACGTTTTTTCCCATTTCTGTTTACAGCTTCAACATTTTCGGGAAGTACGTACTTTTCAGAACAATTGAAGTTTCAGACTTCTGAGCAACTAATTTGGTTCGAAATGGGGAGGCTCTTTCTCATTGAATACGACCAAACTCCTGATGAGAAGTTGTACTTGTGCCGTTTATGCCATACCCACATTGCGTTAAAAAAATACCTAGTTTTACAGGTAACAACTCTCTCTCCCTCTCCCTCTCAATTCTTCAGGGGTTTTCTTGGATAGGCTTATATACATTTATAGGAAAATTTCCTTTGGAAATCAGACTTTCATGAAGTCTTGGACCATTTGTTGGATTATTTGCGATGAATCTGATTGTTCTTGCAACCTGCCTTTTGGTTTATAATATATGCATTCAAAATTATCACGATTCACGAACTTGGAGTCTTGGACATGCAGCGCCATTACATGGGTTCTTGGAGACTTATCAATGAGAAATGATAAGTGCCAATATAGAGAAGTAAAAGGGCAAAAAACCCAAAAAGAACTACAAACTACATGAGTTTGTTCTTAAACTATTGAATATTAAGATCAGAGAAAAATAGTATTTGTAAATATTTTAACAAATATCTTTTCATCATGGATCTACTTGACATCAAATGAGATATGCATTTTTTTAATCATTTGCTCAAAATATTATGTTACTTTTGGCCTTTCAGTATATATCCACTAATATTTATAGAGTAATATTATGTATAGTTGTGGAGTGCGTACGAACCGCGCAATCATTTTGAAAAAAATTAAGTCTACTATTAAAAAAAAATTCACGTGGATCGCGTATTTACACTTTTTTTTTAAGAGAAATTACGCTACGCTTGTATATTCTATAACTGTAAATATCATTTCTCCTAATTATATATTGAAGATGACATTAATGTTTCTGTGTTACTTTTATTGTTGGAAATGCATTTTGCAGACTTTTGCCACCGGCACCTTCGATAAAGCGTAAGATATTCTTCAAACTTCATCCAGTACTGCTACAATTACTCTCTGTTTTTTTATCGCGAGATTCGCCACATAATTGCTATTAATTTGTTCATCTTCACACAGGCTTAACTTTGAAATCACCTTTCGTGTTTTTTAGAAGATGCTATCATTCACTTTGCCCTCTTTCTTTCCAATCAAGTATATAGGGAAAAATGAATATGATTTTAAAAATTATTGAGTGGGCACTGTTTCAATTTTTTTTTATTATTTATTATTATAAATATGATTTTAAATGTTTGATTTTTTTTTTATATTTTTAAGATTTTGAGTAAATTTAAATGAATCTTATGTTTATATATTTGCAAAATGAGATGAGAAAATTTTCATGGTTTTTAAGTATCAAAACACGTCCATACACAAAATGTTGTAAGTAGAACAAAAGAAAAAGAATAATGTTTGGTGCAAATAAGATCAGAATTCCTAAAAATCGATTTAAAAAATGAAAACTAATTAACGTAATTTAATTAGTGCATAGTAAATTAAAAATTTCTATTATAAGATAGATTCATCAAGTCACATCAATTTATAAATAATTATTTTTATGATATATTTTGTATCTTGAAATTAAAGATTAAGAAATGCATGTTTGATATGTAGTGTGAACGTACTGATTGACGATCCAATACATTATCGGAGAGTACTTCATAGGAATATAACAGTGGCGGATGTCATTTGCACCAAATGCAACAGACTTTTGGGCCGAAAATATGTAAATCTCTATTTATTTTAGTTTCAAGAACATGATATGTTTTCACATTAATCTTTCAATTTCATATTATTTTTAATGCACTAATCAAGCTGTGATTATTTATATTGATCAGGTTCAACTAGACGCAGAAGCACGCGGCATTGTAATCAGAGAAGGAAGAATTCGAATGAATTTGTAAGTTCTAATTAAGCATAATTAATATGACAATATATTGTTTCTATTGGATTGAATAGTTATACATGTGATATCTATTCTTTCCGTTTCATCTCTAAAAAGAGAAACTCTTCCTTCCATGTAGAAAAGCTACTCATCATCATTGCCGAGTGTTTCCATAAGAGAAGACCTTTCCGTTCTATTTTTAGTACCAGTCTTTATATATATTTTTATGCTAGTATTTTTTTTATCTTTCCTTTTCACCGATTTGGTTTTGGTTAGATCTACTGCACTCAAACTACCAACTATCGACACACATCCCACCACGCAACTCTTCATCCGCCGATCTACCTTGGTCACAATCTTGGCACGTGACACCCACGCGTTGTTATGCGCATGGCTGTCACGTGCCACCTCGCCATAATGCTTCTGTCCGCTAAACGCGGCACATCAGTAGATTCGCCACTTCAAGATCTTCCTGATTTATCCCACCCCATCTCACAATCACTAGCACATGGTCTCCACACGCCACCATAGGCGCGCGTAAAGAAACTTGGCCTACCCCAGTCTGTCCCATTCAATACTAGTCTTTCTATTATGTTTCCGCTTTCCCTAACAGATGATCTTGAGAAAATGAATACGGGTCTTTAGAAAACATCTCAAGACAACAAACTGCAGTGCACCTTCACCTTCCACTGCTTCTAGCGGTGGCTTTATAGAATAGTAAAAAATTGTCATTTAAGATGGCACCGTCTTTACAGGATATGAGTTGGGACCAAGTTTTTAGTCGGATTTCACTTTTGCGATGTGGTTATTATAATGAGATTGTTCTTTAGAACCCCACCCATGTATCTTGTTTTACTATATTTGCTTGCTTGGAAAAGATAACAATAATTATACCAGTGGTTTGATCCAAGAGTTCTTGAGCATGCAGGAACGGACTCTTGTTTGGAATGGACACCATCTAGAGGACCCAATGACAAGGGCACCTCTCAACATATAAGTTGGAAGATTGCCCTGATCAGCATCTCGAGAACAAAGCGTGACGTTATACATTATTTTAAATTTTATTATCCTCAATCGCATTTAATATAGTCGTATTTAAGTGGTCTCGTTTATCAACCATTTAAATGACAATTATTAAAAATTTATCGCATAGTAAGTGTGACTGAGAATATTTCATAATATTATTTGGTGCAAATGTAAATTTTATACTTGAGCAAGCTTGTCCAACCATCTCCAACTTCTAATGACTTGTAATCACTAACTTGTTTGTGAATGAATTTCATTTTTCTTTTGTTTCAGTTTTTGGTTTTGATTTTTATTGATAATGGATAATTGCACTTGGATGCTTGGCTTTGATTTCTATTTTTTTTGGGTGGTTTAAATGGTTTAAGTATCATAAAACCCAAAAGAAGTCTGTATACATATCAATTTTTTTTATCATTCTTTTCTAATTATTCTGAATCTGATAATTTATTAATAACCAAATGTTAGTCCAGTTCTTTCATTTAACTAATGCGGCAATAAATTGGATTATATTGAATTACACAATTTAAGATCATATTCCAGCGCATGAACTACATAGCACCGTCCCAATCTATTATTTTTCACTTTTTTCAAGATGTATTTTCAACACTTTTAAATATTTTTTTAAAAAAATTATATTATTAAAAACTACTCACTTAATTATTAAGTAAAATAATTTTAGAAAAAAACCCAGCAGTAGCTCCTATGCGGGCTCCCAAGTATTTCTCATTTATCATTATTGTAATTGTACTTTTTCTTTCTTTTTATATTTTTTATTTTTCTTTCAAGTATTTTTTAAAATTAAAAAAATACTTCATCTCACCAATAATTATTTTCTTAACTTTTAAAAAAATAAAAATAAAATAAAATATCCCAAAATCATGGTCCAATATGATTTACTAGCAAGCAGAGTTATATGGCTCATTCTTCTCCTCCTTTTTTCCTCTCCAGCCTCCCCATCGGTTGCAATTTCAACTCATTCAAGCTCCAAAAGAAGCCCTTCTCAAACTGAAGCCCGTTACCATCTTCTCTATTGCCAGCTCCTCGTCCCTGGCACTGCTCACAGGTATCGTTTTCTCTCCCTCTTTCTCTTCGATTTCGTGTTCTTGATTCTCTTGATGTGTTCTCTTTCTTTTCTTTTCTTTTATTGAAGGGAAAACTCATAACCATTTCATTAAACCATAGAGGAAATACATGAAGATATGCCCTCCAGTGTTACAATTGGATCAGAAATAGATAGAACATCTTTTGCTAACAAGTTAGCTATAGTATTACTATTTCTCCTAACATGAGAAACACTCCACTTAGCAAAATTTTTAAGCAACTGCTTGGTCTCAACAACATACATTCTAGCACAGTTTCAAACTTGCTTATCACCTTGAAGAGCATTAATGACTTGCAGAGAGTCACCCTCTAATATAACCTGGGATAATCCTAAGTCTAGCCCAAATTGAACTGCTTGGAGTGCACCAAAAGCTTCTGCAAGATAGGGGTCAGGAAATAGTAATTTACTAGATCTCAAGGTTGCTAGAAATTGGCCTTCACTATCCCTAACTGTCACTCCAACACCCACTTGTCCCTGCACATTGTCTTCAATTCAGCTTATACCATTTCAAAGGAGGAGCCATCCATACCTCAGTTGAAGTGCAGGGTTTGCTGGCTCGACCCTTGCTGAAGGCTTCTTCCTTTACTAATAAGTCAAGGATACTTCTCGCCTCTTTGATGATTTCCTTAGGATGTGCAAACTCTTCTTTGAAAACAAACCTGTTTCTTCTCCACCTAGTCTTCCTGGCCACAATAACAAATTTTTGAAGAGCCTGCTAGTCCAAGGTCCTAGTAAAGGCTTCATAACATAGTAGCATGGAGGAATGAGAAATGGAGCATTTCTGTAATTGTTTAGAACATTGAGTCCAGACATCCTTTGCAGCCTCACACTACCATATACCATGTGTCACACTTTTTGTTCCCCTGCAACAGATTGGACAGAGTGAACTGACCACAACTTTTCTCTTAAACAAATTAGAAAGGGTAAGGAGAGCTTAAAGGCAAGGTCTTCATAGAAAGACTTGGTCTGCAGGTTGAACTTTAAGTTTCCATATATGTTGCCACACTTCTTGGAAGGATCCACTGCTCGAAGCTTGACTCTTTGATTCCAGGTTCTGAGACATTGCCAAATGGTACGAACTCCTAATTGAGAAGCTTCCTTCTTTGGAGCCTCTCCAAATGATTCTGTCCCTGCTATTTAGAGAACTAATGGGGGTTTTCAGCACTATATCAGCATCTCTTGGCTCAAAAATTTGCTTCACCAAATTAAAGTTCCATTGTTTGAGATAGGATCAATCAACTCAAAAACTTTGGCTTTGGGATCCAGAAACTTGATCTTACTAAAAACTCTGTTAGGAGATGGGAATGCAAGCCATTTATCCTTCCAAATGAAAGTATCATTCCCATTGCCTATTCTCCTGTAAGAACCTAATTTTACAAGGTGCCTAGCTGCTAGGAAGCTTCTCCAAATGAAAGAAGGTTTGGACCTTAGTTTAGCTTGCTTAAAGGAGGAGGTCTTAAAGTACTTTGCCTTCAAGACTTGAGCTGCAAGGGACTGGAGATGTTGGATCAAACCTCAGCATTGCTTTGAGAGCGTAGCTAAGTTAAAGAGCTCGAGGTCCTTTGTTGCCCAGATGACTAACACAAGAGGGGGGGTGAATTGAGTTGTATTTAAAAAAATAACAATTATAAATCAAATATACAATATAAAATATAAACAAAATATGAAACAACAATAAATATAAAGAGTAAGGGTAAGAGAGAAGCAAACTCAGTATGTTAACGAGGTTCGGCCCCACTGCCTACGTCCTCGCCTCAAGCTACCCCTTGAGGATCCCCGAATTCACTATTCAATCTCCTTCAGGTGGAGATAGAAACCTATTACACCTTTGAACAACACCGCTACAAAGGATCCGTGTAGAACACCCTCTACACTTGCAATCACCTTACACGTGGTGATTCAACGATTCCCTGTGTAGAACACTTTCTACACGCACAAGGGTTGTACACACCCTTTTACTGATACAAGAATTGATAGTGGGTAGGATATCAGAAAACACTCCTCAATGAGTGAAATAAGAACAATACAAGCACAAACTATATCTCTCAAAATGAACAAGGGTTAAGGCTCAATGCTTAGAGAAGAGAGAATGAAAGTTTTGAATGAGAGTTGTATGCTCTTGGTGTTGTGAATGTGAAGCTCTCAAATGATCTATTTATAGGCATATGAGACTTCATATTCAAATTTAAAAAGATTCACATGTCAAAGACATCATCATTCACTTTTCAAAAATTCAAACCTAATCTTTTTACTTTTTGCATATGACAAAAGGAGCACACTTTGCTTTTCAAAAAAATCAAACCTAATCTTTTACTTTTTGCATATGACAAAAGGAGCACACTTTGCTTTTCAAAAATTTCAAACCTAATCTTTTACTTTTTGCATATGACAAAAGGAGCACACTTTACTTTTCAAATTTTTCAAACAAAGACATTTCCTTTTGCATAAGTCAAGAAAAGCATCAATCACTTTTGAAATATTCAAATAAAACATGCACATGTGAAAGATGACAATCAATCATCTTTAATATTTTCAAATTCAAACCTTTAATCATGGCATGCACATGTGAAAGATGACAATCAATTATCTTTCAAAATTTTCAAAATATTCATGCACATGTGGAAAATGTATTTTAATGCTTTATGATAAAATATTAATTTTTGAGTTTAATCCTAATTTCGAATTTTAAGAGATTTACAACATTTCTCTATGACTTTAATGTGAACTTGTTTCCTTCTTGCTCATGCTTGGTTCCTTGATGTGCTTGACTCCATTGTGTGGACAAATTGAGCTTGAGACTCCTTCATTCTTTGAATTCATTTGTTATCATCAAAATCCATGTGTAAATATATAATTACACAAAACTTGAAACCTTAGGTTCAACAATCTCCCCCTTTTTGATGATGACAAATACTTGATAGAACCTGAAACCTGTATTAATACTTAAGCTCCCCCTGAGAATGTGCGTTAGTTTTTCAAGCAAAAATATAAATATAATTCCAAGCATATATAACAAGTTTAGCAATTTAAACAATGTTAATGTTCTAGTCTAAAACTTCTCCCCCTTTTGGCATCATTAAAAAGGATCCGCAGCAAATAAATGGTCTGAAGAAAACGGTGTATTGTAGACACTGTAGATAGTAATTGGATCCGTCCGTGACCCGACAAGTGTGGCTGGAGATTTGAAAAAATCGCCTGATGTTGTTGACAAACGAGATTGAAGGCTCCGAGTTTCTAAAAAATGTCATTTTCACCGATCGGGAAAAAAATCACATTGCTCTTTGACTTGGATGATAGCTCGTCTTGTTCTTTATACTATCTCTATAAAATCAGTCTTAAAGTTCATCCAATCCGCATCAAGTTTTCTTCTTATCTCTATAACTCATCTGCATTCCTTCAACATTCTCGCTTTAAGTTTTCAATTCTTCTCTCCATGGCTCATTCTTCTAACATTCCTCTAGATGCATCCATGAGGTATTCAGCACCTCAACCTCCTGTCCTTTCTGCAGCTGCCATTGGTGCCATGTTGCAGCAAGAAAATAATAGTATGGCTAATAAGTCAGACTCCGATGCTATCTACGACTTGGTGAGTCTCGGGACTCGCTACTCATCCTCTATTGTTGCTTTTTCCCAGCGGGTACAAGCCAAAAACCATGAGGTTGAAAAGCTTAAAGAACAAATTGTTGTACTTCAACGAATTGTTCAAGAGTCTCACACAAGGGAAGGAATCTTTCGGCAGAAGAATAAACAGTTGAAATCTCTATTGAAATCTTCATTCCGCTTGCCAGTTCCCATGGATAGGGATGACATGATATTGTATGAAGAGAATGAGCGTCTCAAACATGAGGCTAAGAACCTCAAGTTTATGTAAAAGTATTTAAAAAAATATCTCTATGTTTTTATGAACTTTGATCTGTCTTTTAAGAGATATTCATAACTATGCATCATACCTATTTCTCTTCTAATCATACATAATCTATACTTCTGAGTAAAGGTTTTGTGAATATATCTGCTAACTGATCGTGTGTGTTTGTGAACTCTAGTACTATATCGCCTTTCTGCACATGATCTCGAAGAAAATGATATCTTATTTCAATATGCTTAGTTCTAGAATGTTGTATTGGGTTCTTTGAAAGATTTATAGCACTTGTATTATCACATTTGATTGGAATGTGATTATACATGAGTTTAAAATCTTCAAGTTGTTGCTTCATGTAAAGAACTTGAGCACAACAACTACCCGCAGCAACATATTCTGCCTCAGCAGTAGATAGTGCAACAGAATTTTGTTTTTTACTAAACCAGGAAACTAATGCATGACCTAAGAAGTGACATGCTCCACTAGTGCTTTTTCGATCTATTTTACAACCAGCATAATCTGCATCTGTGTAGCTGATTAAATCGAAAGATGTATGTTTAGGGTACCATAACCCTAGGTTAATTGTACCACTAAGATATCTAAGAATGCGCTTAACTGCAATTAAATGAGATTCTTTTGGAGATGATTGAAAGCGTGCACATAAGCACACACTGAACATAATATCTGGTCTACTGGCTGTCAAATATAATAAGCTACCAATCATACCTCGATATACCTTCGAGTCAACTGGCTTACCGGATTCATCTTTATCAAGTTTAGTAGATGGGCTCATTGGTGTTCCAGTTTCCTTAGCACCTTCCTATCCCAAACTTCTTCAGCAATTCCTTAATATATTTTGATTGATTGATGAATGTCCCACTTTTTACTTACTTAATTTGCAATCCGAAGAAAGAATGTAAGTTCTCCCATCATGCTCATTTCAAATTCATCCTGCATAGTCTTAGCAAAAACTTGACACATGTTTTCATTAGTAGCACCGAATATTATATCATCAACATAAATCTGAATCAAAAGAATATCATCATTTTCGTATTTAATGAAAAGAGTTGTGTCGAATTTTTCCTCTTGAAAAACCTTTTTTAATCAAGAAACCACTGAGTCTCTCGTACCACGCTCTAGGAGCTTGTTTGAGTCCATATAGTGCTTTTGTGAGTTTGAAAACATGATTTGGAGAAATATGATTTTCAAAACCTGGAGGTTGCTTCAACATATACCTCTTCATTTATAAAACCATTTAAGAAAGCACTTTTAACATCCATTTGAAAAAGTTTGAAATCTTTATAACAAGCATATGCAAGTAGCATTCGAATAGCTTCTAATCTTGCGACTGGTGCATATGTCTCATCATAATCGATTCCTTCTTCTTGATTGTAACCTTGGGCTACAAGTCGAGCCTTATTTCTAGTAATGACTCCGGACTCATCTTTCTTGTTTCTAAAAACCCATTTTGTTCCAATAATAGTATGATTTTTGGGTCTAGGAACAAGTGTCCAAACATCATTTCTTTCAAATTGATTAAGCTCTTCTTGCATAGCTAGAATCCAAGATTCATCAAGAAGTGCTTCATCAATATTTTTAGGTTCAATCTGAGATAGAAAAGCAGTATGATTGCAAATATTTCTAAGAGATGATCGAGTGCTTACACCTTGTGAAGGTTCTCCCAGAATTTGTTCCACTGGATGATCTTTCACAAATTTCCACTGTTTGGTTGCATCTCGTATTAAATTTTGATGATCTTTCCTGATGTCTCCATGTTGGACTTCCTCTATTGTGTTCTCTTTGTTGAGATTGAGACTTTCTGTATTATTTATACCTCCTGTTTCTTCATCAATGGATTTCTTGGAGAGTAGAGAATTAGATTCATCAAATACTACATGCATAGATTCTTGTACAGTCAAAGTCTTTTTATTGAATACTCTATAAGCTTTACTATTTGTAGAATACCCGAGAAAAATACCTTCATCAGATTTTGCATCAAATTTGCCTAAATTATCTCTGTCATTCAAAATAAAACATTTGCATCCAAATACATGAAAGTAACCAATGTTGGGCTTTTTCTCATTCCAAACTCATAGGGGGTTTTATCTAATTTAGACCTTAATATAACTCTATTTATAACATAACATGCAGTACTTACCGCTTCGGCCCAAAAATAACTAGGCAAGTTGTTCTCATTAAGAATTGTTCTTGCCATCTCTTGAAGAGATCTATTTTTCCTCTCTACTACCCCATTTTGTTGAGGAGTTCGAGGAGCAGAAAAATTATGCACAAAACCATTTTCATCACAAAATGTTTCAATATTTTTATTAACAAACTCTTTTCCCCTATCACTTCGGATACTTGAAATAGTATAACCCTTTTCATTTTGAATTCTCTTGCATAACTTGGTAAAGGCATTATGTGCCTCATCTTTATGAGCAAGAAAGATGACCCAAGTATATCTAGAGAAATCATCAACAATAACAAAATGCATAATATTTTCCTCCTAGACTTGCAACTCTATTTGGTCCAAAAAGATCCATGTGTATCAGTTGCAGTGGTCTAGTAGTGGAAATATATTTCTTGGTTTTAAAAGAAGTTTTTGTTTGTTTACCAAATTGGCATGCATCACAAATTTTGTCTTTAAGAAAATTTGCCTTTGGTAAACCTCTCACAAGATCATTTTTTGAAAGTTTGGAAATAAGTTCCATGTTGGCATGACCTAGTCTTCTATGCCATAACCAATTAGTTTCATTTTGTGCTGAAAAACAAATAGCATCTTGTGAGGTAATTTCTTCAAAATCGATTGTATACACATTGTTGCTTCTAAAAGCAATAAAACAAATATTACAATCATGATTATTTAAAATAATGCACTTATCCATTTTGAAAGTAACTGTAAATCATTTATCACATAATTGACTTATGCTCAAAAGATTATGTTTTAGACCTTTAACAAGTAAAATATCTTCAATTATGAGAGAAGATTTATTACCAATTTTACCTATTCCCACGATCTTCCCTTTCGAGTTGTCTCCAAATGTCACGTGTCCTTCTTCTTTAGATTTTAGATCAAAGAACTTAGTCTTATCTCCCGTCATGTGTCTTGAACATCCACTATCTAAAAACCATTTGTTTTTACTTGTGGAGAACTTCATGCATACCTATAAAAACAATTAAAATGATTTTTCTTGGTACCCAAGTTCTTTGGGTCTTTATTTATTAGTATTAGAATAAACAAGATTTTTAGGTACCCATATGGCCCTAATAGTCATTGTATGCTTTCTTCTAATAGGACAAGCATGATAATTATGACCATTTCTATTACAAAAATTACAAATAGCATGTGGCATATATGAAGAACTTGAGTGATTATAATAGTATCCCTTTTTGACAAAATTATTACGAAAAGAATTTTGAATATTAGACTTTGATGTAGAAGGATTATCAAAGAAGTTTTTATAAGGTTTGAATTTTTGTTTTGGCATATATCCCAAGCCTGCTTTGTCAAAAACACATCTTTGACTACCAAGAAGTTTTTCAAAATTTCTTTTTCCATTCGTAAAGTTTTCAACAATATTTTCTAAATCAGTTTTCTTCTTCTTCAACTCAAGATTTTCATCTTTCAAAACAATATTTTCTTTTTTTAAAATATCAATTTCGTTTGTTAAAGAAGAATTTTTCTTTTTCAAAGCAGTATATTTGATACCCAATTTTTCAAATTCCTCATATACCTCTTCTAAAACATTTTGCAATTCTTCATATGAAGGATTTTCAATATTATCAAAATTTGTTACCTCAATGTCATCTTTAGCCATAAGACAGAAATTTGCTGATTTTTCATTGCTTGCTTCACTATCTGAGTTACTTGAATCATCATCCCATGTAGCTTTCATTACTTTCTTGCCTTTGTTTCGATCTTTCTTTAGCAGAGGACA